>CAJHQP010001249.1:0-123710 GCA_905132765.1 Moricandia arvensis
ATGATGAAAACCCTTCTGGTTTTATTTCCCTGATTGATCTTGAGGGTGATTTGAATGGTCACTTCTGGTGGTTACTAACACACGCAGGTTGCTTTGAATGGATTAGACTCGAACTGATGGTGGATGGAATGAATGAATGGTTCTTCAGAACTGATCTATGGACTGACCAGAACTTGTGTAGAAGTGTCAGTAGATCGTGCAGTTTACCCACACAAACAATGATCTAAAGACAAAGTGCTTTGCAGAGAATTAACTCCTAAGCATACAATGTTCAGAAGCTGAACAAGGGATTCACAGTTTGTAATAGGTTTTTAAAAAAAAAGGTGAATGATCTTATTGAGGTCGTGCACCATCCTTATATAGTCTTACAAGAATGTAGAAAGCTAGAAATGATGTAGAAAACTAGGAACTTAGGAAACAGAAATGAAGACTAAGACTTTTTGACCACTTTTAAGTGTTTTGTTGAATGGCTCTTGGATGATCACGACCAAGACTTTCTTGTTGACTCTTTTCTGATATTTCTGGATGAGAATGGGTCTGAAAACATCTGAATAAAGGCCTGGTCGAATTTGGTAAGAAACAAACCCATAATGAACTTGTTATGATAATCTCTCCTTGGGCTGCAACATTTCTTCTTGGGCCACTTGATCCAAAATAGCTTCATAAGGTTTCTTGGACTTGAATTTCGTGGCTGATCCATCAGAAAGAGATAATGGACCCTTAACTTTGGTTTTGAACTCCTTTTGGGCTGAGAGAAACAAATCTGACCCATCTTCTTCTTTGGGTCGAAAATCACTTGTCCAGCTAGGTCCATGGCAGCTTCAGTGTCACTCCCATTCAGCTCAGCTCGTCCTAGTGTAGTGTCACTCACATTCAGCTCAGCTCGACCTAGTGTAGTGTCACTCAGCTGGTTCAGCTCATCTTCAGCTAGTTTCAGCTCTTCCTCAGTTACATCAACTGGTTTTGGCTCAATCACACTCAGTTCAGCTGGCTTATGCTTGTCCACACTCTGTATCAGCTCTTCCTCTGTTACATCAGCTGGTTTTAGCTCAATCAAACTCAGTTCAGCTGGTTTAAGCTTGTCCCCACTCTGTATCAGCTCCTCCTCAGTCTCTCCAGCTGGTTTTAGCTCAGTATGCTTGCCATTAGTCCATCCTGCCATTAGCTCAGTATGCAGCGATCTGTTAGGAATGTTCTTTGAAGAACTCTTCTTGTTTTCTTGGTGAGTCATATCCGAGACAAACAAACCTCGAATCGTTGGTCTTGTGAGTCATATCAAGCAACGGTTAGAGCAGCTTCCTTTGGTGGACTTGTGAGTCATATCAAGCACCAACTGAAGTCGGGAATATCGGAGGCCTTCCGCAACCTTCGTGCGACCCTTCAATCCATCAGTTCTCCTTCCGGAGTTCATATCAATCCAATCCGGTCGAGTGATCCTATCTTAGGGCGTATCAAGGTAGTGTCACTCAGCTGGTTCAGCTCGTCCTGCTCCAAGTTCAGCTCACTCAGCTCAATCATCTCCTGGTTAGTGTCACTTAGCTCATCCAGCTCCAAGTGAGTATCATTTAGCTCATCCAGCTCCAAGTTAGTGTCACTTAGCTGGTTCAGCTCATCTTCAGTCTCCTTAGATGGTTTCAGCTCAACCACTCTCACTTCAGCTGGTTTCAGCTCAGCCACACTCTGTATCAGCTCTTCCTCAGTCTCTCCAGCTGGTTTTAGCTCAGTATGATCGCCTTCCATCCATCCTGGCTTGTCCTTTGTTGGATGATCAGCTGGCTCGGCCATGGTTACATCATCCCCTCCTCCATTCCAATCAGCCTCAAGATCAATCAGGGAAATAAAACCAGAAGGGTTTTCCTCATTTGGTATCAGAGCAGATTGAGGGCTACTGATTTGTGGTTTGAATTTAAAATCTCTTTCTCT
Source organism: Moricandia arvensis (assembly GCA_905132765.1). Classification (NCBI taxonomy): domain Eukaryota; kingdom Viridiplantae; phylum Streptophyta; class Magnoliopsida; order Brassicales; family Brassicaceae; genus Moricandia; species Moricandia arvensis. The sequence goes on from CAJHQP010001249.1 coordinate 1,924, forward strand.
CTTTGGGAACCTATTTTTGTGTCTGTTCATCTTCTATTTGATCTATTCATCTTCTCTGTCGAATTTCTTCTCTATCTATCTGTTGTTCTGCAAGGAGGCCAACCAGTTTATAAAAAAAAAACAAGAGGCTGAAGAGAAATCCAGCCAGACTGAAGAGAAATCCAGTCTCTGGTGGTAAAGCTCCTTGCAACCAAAAATCTTGCAATCTGTCTATCTTTTTCTTCTCTTTGGGGTGGGGAATTGATTCTATACAGGCTTGTCTTTGTTTGTTGCTGAGCTACTGGATTCACAGAGAAAAAAAAACTCACAGAAAAATCAGAGAGAAACACTTGAGAGAAGAGAGGCTTCGGCTATCTATTTGTACTAACTTTTCTTGTTGAGTTGTAACAGGAAACCATGGCTGGAGATGTCAGCAAAAGAAAGGAGACACAAACCTATAAGTTTGATAAGATCCAGATGGCCATGATGGCTACAATGATGAAAGAAATGGATAAGAAATTTGAATTTAAAAGAGCTTCCTTTGCTACTGATAATGTTTTGGGTATTGATTTTCAGGTTCAGAAAGATGCTAAGATGAAAAGGAGGAGACAGGATGTATCCAGTGTTACCAGACGTCCTGAGAGAAACCCACAGCCCAACCAATTCAGTTCCTCCACAAAAAGTTTGCTGGGAAAAAGACAGCACTTGTCAAGTAAAGAAAAATCTGGTTTTTACAAAACTGATTTGTTGCAGGAAAAGTCACAACCGGGGAGGCTGCTGGACACACCAATTAGGACGAGCAGGGGACAATATATACTGTCCAAAGAGGAAGAAAAACTTGTCCATACTCGTGATGATCAGGTGTTGCGGCTTAGAGTTCTTAAGCAGATGAGTACTCCCCAAAACATCACTGATATGTGTAACCAGATATTCAAGGAACTAGAGAAGGACGAAAGAAAGAGTACAAGACCTTCCTCAAAGGTTCCTGACCCAATGAGTTGCAGCAAGCAGGAGCAGATCATTCAAGAGATGGGAACAGAAACAACTAAGGTAAGGAAAGAATCTGAGACAGAACTTGGTTGTTTTCTTTTCTCTCCTCAATCTGAAATTGTTATCAGTAATACTTGTGATGGACTAACCTGTGTTGAACTGGTGCAACCGAGTAGCCTTGATTCAGTGTCTCAGGTCTTAGAAGAAAACTCAGCAGGAGAAGCACAAAAGAGTTTCCCACCAGAAGAAGTGTTGGAGCAGCCAAACAACACTGAAGTAGAAGCTGAAGATAAGTCATTCTCTGTGGAGTCTCAAGAGCAGTGTAAGGAACTTGTTATGGTTAATTCTGTGCCTGACCTGTTTGTTATGGATAGTTCTGATGATGAGAAACGTTAAGGTCTTGATAAAGTGAAAGAATTTTGTGTTTCAAACTCTGTTTTTGATAACATGATTTATTCTTTTAAGGAACTTGAACCAGATAGATTCTCTGATCAAAAACGTTTTCACTGTGATTATAACTTCAATCCTGGTCTCTTTTTGAATTTTGAGAAGTTTATGGAACATAAACAAAGCTTTGATCATCCTGGAAAGGCATTAGAACTTATTATGCAACAGTCTGTTTTCTGTTCTAGGAAATCGTTTGATTCATTTGTCTTCAAGGAAAATAGCTTTGTTCTGAGTTGTTCTAAGCAAAAACTAGACAATGGTGATTTGCTTGCATCCATATGTGCCTTGGAAGAATTCATGGTTAGGAATTTGCATGAGCCAAAATCACTTAGAGCTGAAACTGAGTATGTTTTTGTTTTGAAACTTGCTGGTTTATGTTCTGGAACTGCAAAATATTGGCATGTTTTGAGATCACACTTTGAGAATGGTGTTGTTCCAAGTTCTGATGATATTCTGGTTTATAATACCTTCTTTGATAAGCATATTGAATGTTTGAGGCATGTGCTACATGTTATAAAGAAGAAATGTTTGATTTTTGATCTAAACAAAAACATGTTTTGCACATATAATTCTGGATATCTAGGTTGTGTTTTGAGTGTCCAGGATCATCAGGATAAGTCTCAAACGAGTGTAAGGTTCGAAAGCAGATACCTTGTTTATCAGCCGAAGATTTGGAGATGGAAGTACTTGAGAAAAACAGCTTCAACACTCCAAGGAAGTTTCTTTCTAAAACTTTTCTTTGCTGTTGCTTACATGTTTCTTTGCTTGAACCTTTGTCTTAAGTCTAATTTGTTTCCTTTTGATGTAGGAGATACAGATTTGAGGACAAATCTTTTCAAAGGAGGAGGGGATGATGTAACCATGGCTGAGCCAGCTGATCATCCAACAAAGGACAAACCAGGATGGACTAATGGCGAGCATACTAAGCTAAAACCAACTAATGAGAGTGAGGACGAGCTGAAACAGAGTGTGGTTGAGCTGAAACCAGCTGAAGTGAGTGTGGTTGAGCTGAAACCAGCTAAGGCGACTGAAGATGAGCTGAACCAGCTGAGTGACACTACACTAGGTCGAGCCAGCTGAATGTGAGTGACACTACACTAGGACGAGCTGAGCTGAATGGGAGTGACACTGAAGCTGCCATGGACCTAGCTGGACAAGTGATTTTCGACCCAAAGAAGAAGATGGGTCAGATTTGTTTCTCTCAGCCCAAAAGGAGTTCAAAACCAAAGTTAAGGATCCATTATCTCTTTCTGATGGATCAGCCACGAAATTCAAGTCCAAGAAACATTATGAAGCTATTTTGGATCAAGTGGCCCAAGAAGAACTGTTGCAGCCCAAGGAGAGATTATCATAACAAGTTCATTATGGGTTTGTTTCTTACCAAATTCGACCAGGCCTTTATTCAGATGTTTTCTGACCCATTATCATCCAGAAATATCAGAAAAGAGTCAGCAAGAAAGTCTTGGTCGTGATCATCCAAGAGCCATTCAACAAAACACTTAAAAGTGGTCAAAAAGTCTTAGTCTTCATTTCTGTTTCCTAAGTTCCTAGTTTTCTACATCATTTCTAGCTTTCTACATTCTTGTAAGACTATATAAGGATGATGCACGACCTCAATAAGATCATTCACCTTTTTGTTTAAAAACCTATTACAAACTGTGAATCCCTTGTTCAGCTTCTGAACATTGTATGCTTAGGAGTTAATTCTCTGCAACGCACTTTGTCTTTAGATCATTGTTTGTGTGGGTAAACTGCACGATCTACTGACACTTCTACACAAGTTCTGGTCAGTCCATAGATCAGTTCTGAAGAACCATTCATTCCTTCCATCCACCATCAATTCGAGTCTAATCCATTCAAAGCAACCTGCGTGTGTTAGTAACCACCAGAAGTGACCATTCAAATCACCCTCAAGATCAGTCAAGGGAATCAAAACCAGAAGGGTTTTCATCATTTGGTATCAGAGCACCAAGGGTTAGCGGATATGATTCCACCACTGCATGATGGTGCGTGCCCCATTGATCAAGGGAATCAAAACCGGCTCTGATACCACCACTTGATACGCCCTAAGATAGGATCACTCGACCGGATTGGATTGATATGAACTCCGGAAGGAGAACTGATGGATTGAAGGGTCGCACGAAGGTTGCGGAAGGCCTCCGATATTCCCGACTTCAGTTGGTGCTTGATATGACTCACAAGTCCACCAAAGGAAGCTGCTCTAACCGTTGCTTGATATGACTCACAAGACCAACGATTCGAGGTTTGTTTGTCTCGGATATGACTCACCAAGAAAACAAGAAGAGTTCTTCAAAGAACAAAGAGTTTAACTCAAAACTAAGATGATAATCGAATGGTTTATTGCTGAAATGAGGTTACATATTTATAGTAATGAAAAGGCATGTGAAAGGACTAAAAGAGTTGTGGAAAAACATGTAATTTAGTCAAAATGTCTCTTCGGTTCATGATCTGGTTGAATGACTCTTGGTGTCTTGTCCTGGTTCATCGAATCTACTCTGGTCACAAATGTCCCTTCGCCTACTGTCCAGGTTCATCCGTACCCAGCGGGTGTACTGCGGTAAGGAGCAGGACGCACTGTGGTATGTCCGTGTGGGTGTTGGATGAACTTTCGTGAACGGATGAACAATTTAGATGAACCAAATCTTGAGAGAGCTTAAGTATCCTTGCTTTAGAGAGATTAGAAGGATCGATCATCATGAAATCTTCAATCTGGTCGGAAAAGTCTTGTTCATGTCCATCGGGCCATGCGGTACATACCAAACGGGTCAGAAGCGAAGTGTTGTGTCCGTTCTCTGGTTCCACTCGTTGATCTTGAGTTCTGGCTTGACTATTGGTCTTAGAATGTCGAATGGGTCGGGAAAGACTAGCTGTAGGACAGTCAATTCGCTCATCAGGTCGTGGTTCCAGCCTTAGGTCATCTCCGGATGTCCGCGGGTTGATTCTGTAGACGACACTGTCCGTTGATCTGGTACGGTTGGACGGGTGAACCTCGGTTGGACTGTTCTGAACGTCCTGATCACCGTGCTGGGCTGGTTCCATGTCCTGGGGTGCATCATTCCCTCCCTCTTCAAAAGGATTTGTCCACAAATCTGGATCATCTGCATGAAAAGGAGATAAATCAGAAACATTGAAACTTGAAGAAATGTCATACTTACCTTGCAAGTCCAGTTGATAGGCATTGTCATGGATCTTTTTAAGGATCTGAAAAGGACCATCAACTCTAGGCATGAGTTTTGACTTTCTTTCTTCAGGAAAACGTTCCTTCCTAAGATGAACCCAAACAAGGTCGCCTTCTTCAAAGACAACTTCCTTTTTCTTTTTATTCGCCCTTCTTGTGTAACTCTCAGTTTTGGCTTTGATGTTGTCACGAACTTTCTCATGCAGCTTCTGAATTGTGTCCGCCTTCTTTTTGCCATCTGTACTAACTCTTTCACTCAAAGGTAAAGGCAAAAGATCAAGTGGAGATAAGGGATTGAAACCATACACAACCTCAAAAGGAGAAAACTTGGTAGAAGAATGCATGGAATGATTATAAGCAAACTCAACATGAGGCAAACATTCTTCCCAATGCCTAAGGTTCTTTTTGACCAATGATCTAAGTAATGCTGACAAGGTCCGGTTGACAACCTCGGTTTGTCCATCAGTTTGAGGGTGACAAGTGGTGGAAAACATCAAACGAGTACCTAACTTAGACCACAAAGTTCTCCAAAAATGACTAAGAAACTTAGCATCTCGATCTGAAACAATTGTCCTAGGCATTCCGTGCAACCTAACAATGTCTCTAAAGAACAAATCAGCAACGTGCACAGCATCATCAGTCTTATGACATGGTATGAAGTGAGCCATCTTAGAAAATCTATCGACCACCACAAAGATAGAGTCTTTACCAAATTTCGACTTAGGTAAACCAAGCACAAAATCCATAGAAATGTCTTCCCACGGATGAGAGGGAATAGGAAGGGCAGAATACAAACCTTGGTTCTTGGCTTTAGATTTGGCTTTCTTGCAAACCACACATCGGCTACAAATTCGTTCCACATCCTTCATTAAGCTCGGCCAAAAGAAGTGTTCATACACAACCTTGTGTGTTTTCTTAACTCCAAAGTGTCCCATAAGACCTCCTCCATGTGCTTCCCTGAGAAACAACTCCCTCAAAGAACATTGGGGCACACACAAGCGGTTATCAAAGAACAAAAATCCAGAGATTTGATAGTACTTGCCATAAGCCGTTTTTGAACACTTTCTGAAAATCTCTTTGAAATCTGAATCAGTTGCATATAAATCCTTGATAAATTCAAAACCGAGCAACTTTGTTTCAAGAGCTGAGAGAAGTACATACCTTCTTGACAAGGCATCAGCCACTACATTGTCCTTACCTTGTTTGTACTTAATGACATAAGGAAATGTCTCAATGAACTCCACCCAACGTGCATGCCTCTTGTTCAGCTTTTGTTGACCCTTAAGATGTTTCAAGGACTGATGGTCGGTGTGGATCACGAACTCCTTAGGCCAAAGGTAGTGCTGCCATGTTTGTAGGGCTCTCACCAAAGCATACAGCTCCTGGTCGTAAGTAGGGTAGTTGAGTGTGGCACCTCCAAGTTTCTCACTGAAATAGGCGATGGGTTTCCTATCCTGCATCAAAACAGCACCAATACCAACTCCTGAAGCATCACATTCAATCTCAAAGGTCTTAGAAAAATCAGGAAGTACAAGTAAAGGAGCTTGGGTCAACTTCCTTTTTAGAATCTGAAATGCCTCTTCTTGAGCTTGTTCCCACTTGAACCCAACATTCTTCTTGATTACTTCAGTTAATGGGGCTGCAATGGTACTGAAGTTCGGAACAAACCGTCTATAGAAGCCGGCAAGGCCATGGAAGCTTCTCACTTCGCCCACGGTCGATGGACTAGGCCAGTCCCGGATAGCCTTGATCTTTTCCTCGTCCACTCTTAGTCCATCTGCACCTACAACAAAGCCTAAGAACACCACGTTATCTGTTCCAAAAGAGCATTTACCAAGATTTGCAAAAAGCCTCTCTTGTCTAAGAATTTCAAGAACAGATTTCAAGTGCATCTTATGATCCTCTAGGTTCTTGCTGTAGATAAGAATGTCATCAAAGTAGACTACCACAAAATGACCAATGAAGGATCTCAAGACGTGATTCATCAATCGCATGAAAGTACTAGGTGCATTAGTAAGCCCAAATGGCATCACAAGCCATTCATACAATCCTAGTTTGGTCTTAAATGCAGTTTTCCATTCATCACCTTCCTTCATCCTAATCTGATGGTAACCACTTTTCAAGTCGATCTTAGAGAAGACACACGAACCATGCAACTCATCTAGCATGTCATCAAGCCTAGGAATGGGATGCCTATACTTTACCGTGATGTTGTTGATGGCTCGGCAGTCCACACACATACGCCATGAACCATCCTTTTTGGGTACCAATAGAACTGGTACGGCACAAGGACTAAGGCTCTCCCGGATGTAACCTTTGTCGAGAAGGTCACCAATCTGCTTCTGAAGTTCTTTGGTTTCCACCGGGTTGGTGCGGTATGCTGGCCGGTTCGGTAGAGATGCGCCCGGGACGAAGTCAATCTGGTGTTCAATGCCTCGAACCGGTGGCAGTCCCTTTGGGTTCTCATCTGGAAAGACATCAGAAAACTCTTGCAAAAGATCTAGAAGTTCACTCGGAATCTCCGGTGGAAGGTCAGAAGAAGGGGCAGCCATAAGAGATTCTTTGTACACAAGTAAAAGAAGTGGCTTTTGAGAGTAAAGAGATTTCCTGACCTGACTTTCTTTGATAAAGAAGTTGGAGTTTCGAGTGGATGTTTCCGGTTCATCCTTCTTGGGTTCCTTGTCTCGACTCCTCTTGAGCTGGATCTGATCTTGGTGAACTTCCGAAGGAGTCAATGGGACCAATGTGATCTTCTTGCCCTTATGATCAAATGAGTGTCGGTTTGTGTAGCCATCATGCACGGCCTTCTTATCAAACTGCCATGGTCGGCCCAAGAGAATATGGCATGCGTCCATGGGAAGGACGTTACACACAACCTCGTCCTCGTATCGTCCAATGGTAAGAGGGACGGTGACTTGTTCTTTCACCATTTGCTCGCCAGCTTCATTTAGCCACTCAAGCCGGAACGGTCGAGAGAGAGGCTTGGTCACAAGTCCAAGTTTCCTGACAAGAGTGTCACTAGCAACATTAGTACAACTTCCACCATCAATGATCAAAGAACAAACTTTTTCAGAAACAAGACAACGAGAATGAAAGAGATTCTCCCTTTGTTCCTTTTCATTGGTTTTGGGTTGAACACTCAAGGATCGCCTTGTAACAAGTAGTGGACCGTGAGCTGGATGGTCGAAGTCATCTTCCTCATCATAAATCGGATCAGACTCAGCGTCAAAGGTCGGGTCGAAAACATCGACCAGCCGGTCGTCCTCCTCATCGAAGATGGGTTCGTCCATGACCTTTCTAGTAACAAGCAAAGGTCCGTGATGTGGGTAGTCAAAGTCTTCCTCTTCTTCATCAAAGATAGGACCTAAATCCTCCTGGTCCTTCTCTTCATCCTCGGACTCAACCTCGCCATTCTCCAAGAGAATCATCACTCGTTGGTTGGGGCAGTTTTTGGCATAGTGTCCTAGACCTTGACACTTGAAGCACCTAATGTCTCTTGCTCGACCAGAAGTCTCAACTTCCTTTCCTTTGTCCACACGAGCAGGAACATTAGTCTTAAAAGCATTATGTGTTGTGGAAGGAGACTTACCTTTGTCTGGATAGCTTGGTTTTGGAGCGTATGCCGGTTTGGGAGCAAGAGCCGGCCTTGAGTAGCTCTTTCTTTTGACTTGCTGTTCAATCAAGATGGCCTTGTGTAACATTTGCTCCACACTACCATACTCTTGAAGCTCCATACGATCTTGGATGTCACGGTTGAGACCTGAAAGAAATCGTGCCATGGTGGCATCTATAGGTTCGTCCACATCCGCCTTGATCATCAAGATCTCCATCTCTTGGTAGTAGTCTTCCACAGACTTGGTGCCCTGAAGTAGGCGTCTCAGCCTCTGGTGGAGGTCTCGGTGATAGTGAGCAGGGACAAATCGTCTCCTCATCAGCATGGTAAGTTCATCCCATGTTTCAATCGGCCTTTCACCTGTTCTCCTCCTATGAGTCACAACTTGGTCATACCAGTTAATAGCATAGCCAGAAAATTCAGTAGCAGCCAATCTAACTTTCTTAAGATCAGAGAAGTTTTGACAATCAAAGACAAGTTCAATTTTTCTTTCCCATTCAAGAAAAGCATCAGGATCGTTTTTACCATCAAAGGTTGGGATTTTCAGTTTCAATCCGCCTAAACAATCATCAGCACGATCATTTCTAGCAAATGGATTGACATCACCTTGCTCTCGGTTCCTATGACCTCTCCTCGGTCGGTTGATTGACCTGACTTCATCCTTGCGAAGATCTTCCCCTAGGGTCTCATCATCGGACCGGTTTTGCCTCCTTGGGCGATCTCTTCTTGTTCCGGTTCTAGGATGAGTTTGTTGACTGGCCTGAAGCTCATCAAGCCTTTGATGGATCTGGTCTAAACCTGCATTCATCAAGTTAGTCATAGAATCATTCAAAGCACGCATTTGTAGGTTAGACAATCCAGCAAACGAGTTTCCGGGTTGGTTTCTTTCTCCTTCACTACTCATGGTTCCTGAAATTTCTTAAACACAAAACGTTAGACAAAAACCTCACACTCTCAAGTGTTTGATCCTCACCCACACACGTGTTTCTCTCAGACTTTTGGTGATCACACACGAGTTTCCACTCTAGGTTCTAAGAGAACTGATCAAGAATCCCAATGGACAATTCCAAGTAAACAAGAGGGAATTTCTTAAGATAGAAAGATAAGAGATTTTTTTGGGGTTTTGAAATCCGCTTTAACCTCCTCAAAGGCCGGATTTCTCCTCGGCCAGCAGGCTTTCTCTTCCACCACCAATCCACAAATCAAACTCTTGAATCTTTTTTTTTTTTTTTTTTTGATCGAACTTTTTCTTTTCTTTTGCTTTCCTTTTTTTTTTTTTTTATACTAGTGGATGGTAATGAGGGGCCCGGATTTAAGATAGATAGAAGAAGAAGTGTTTGAAGAAAATGGAAGATGAGAAAGATGGATGAATAGACAATACCGGAAGAGTGGCTCTGATACCACTTGATACGCCCTAAGATAGGATCACTCGACCGGATTGGATTGATATGAACTCCGGAAGGAGAACTGATGGATTGAAGGGTCGCACGAAGGTTGCGGAAGGCCTCCGATATTCCCGACTTCAGTTGGTGCTTGATATGACTCACAAGTCCACCAAAGGAAGCTGCTCTAACCGTTGCTTGATATGACTCACAAGACCAACGATTCGAGGTTTGTTTGTCTCGGATATGACTCACCAAGAAAACAAGAAGAGTTCTTCAAAGAACATTCCTAACAGATCGCTGCATACTGAGCTAATGGCAGGATGGACTAATGGCAAGCATACTGAGCTAAAACCAGCTGGAGAGACTGAGGAGGAGCTGATACAGAGTGTGGACAAGCTTAAACCAGCTGAACTGAGTTTGATTGAGCTAAAACCAGCTGATGTAACAGAGGAAGAGCTGATACAGAGTGTGGACAAGCATAAGCCAGCTGAACTGAGTGTGATTGAGCCAAAACCAGTTGATGTAACTGAGGAAGAGCTGAAACTAGCTGAAGATGAGCTGAACCAGCTGAGTGACACTACACTAGGTCGAGCTGAGCTGAATGTGAGTGACACTACACTAGGACGAGCTGAGCTGAATGGGAGTGACACTGAAGCTGCCATGGACCTAGCTGGACAAGTGATTTTCGACCCAAAGAAGAAGATGGGTCAGATTTGTTTCTCTCAGCCCAAAAGGAGTTCAAAACCAAAGTTAAGGGTCCATTATCTCTTTCTGATGGATCAGCCACGAAATTCAAGTCCAAGAAACCTTATGAAGCTATTTTGGATCAAGTGGCCCAAGAAGAAATGTTGCAGCCCAAGGAGAGATTATCATAACAAGTTCATTATGGGTTTGTTTCTTACCAAATTCGACCAGGCCTTTATTCAGATGTTTTCAGACCCATTCTCATCCAGAAATATCAGAAAAGAGTCAACAAGAAAGTCTTGGTCGTGATCATCCAAGAGCCATTCAACAAAACACTTAAAAGTGGTCAAAAAGTCTTAGTCTTCATTTCTGTTTCCTAAGTTCCTAGTTTTCTACATCATTTCTAGCTTTCTACATTCTTGTAAGACTATATAAGGATGATGCACGACCTCAATAAGATCATTCACCTTTTTGTTTAAAAACCTATTACAAACTGTGAATCCCTTGTTCAGCTTCTGAACATTGTATGCTTAGGAGTTAATTCTCTGCAAAGCACTTTGTCTTTAGATCATTGTTTGTGTGGGTAAACTGCACGATCTACTGACACTTCTACACAAGTTCTGGTCAGTCCATAGATCAGTTCTGAAGAACCATTCATTCCTTCCATCCACCATCAATTCGAGTCTAATCCATTCAAAGCAACCTGCGTGTGTTAGTAACCACCAGAAGTGACCATTCAAATCACCCTCAAGATCAGTCAAGGGAATCAAAACCAGAAGGGTTTTCATCATTTGGTATCAGAGCACCAAGGGTTAGCGGATATGATTCCACCACTGCATGATGGTGCGTGCCCCATTGATCAAGGGAATCAAAACCGGCTCTGATACCACCACTTGATACGCCCTAAGATAGGATCACTCGACCGGATTGGATTGATATGAACTCCGGAAGGAGAACTGATGGATTGAAGGGTCGCACGAAGGTTGCGGAAGGCCTCCGATATTCCCGACTTCAGTTGGTGCTTGATATGACTCACAAGTCCACCAAAGGAAGCTGCTCTAACCGTTGCTTGATATGACTCACAAGACCAACGATTCGAGGTTTGTTTGTCTCGGATATGACTCACCAAGAAAACAAGAAGAGTTCTTCAAAGAACAAAGAGTTTAACTCAAAACTAAGATGATAATCGAATGGTTTATTGCTGAAATGAGGTTACATATTTATAGTAATGAAAAGGCATGTGAAAGGACTAAAAGAGTTGTGGAAAAACATGTAATTTAGTCAAAATGTCTCTTCGGTTCATGATCTGGTTGAATGACTCTTGGTGTCTTGTCCTGGTTCATCGAATCTACTCTGGTCACAAATGTCCCTTCGCCTACTGTCCAGGTTCATCCGTACCCAGCGGGTGTACTGCGGTAAGGAGCAGGACGCACTGTGGTATGTCCGTGTGGGTGTTGGATGAACTTTCGTGAACGGATGAACAATTTAGATGAACCAAATCTTGAGAGAGCTTAAGTATCCTTGCTTTAGAGAGATTAGAAGGATCGATCATCATGAAATCTTCAATCTGGTCGGAAAAGTCTTGTTCATGTCCATCGGGCCATGCGGTACATACCAAACGGGTCAGAAGCGAAGTGTTGTGTCCGTTCTCTGGTTCCACTCGTTGATCTTGAGTTCTGGCTTGACTATTGGTCTTAGAATGTCGAATGGGTCGGGAAAGACTAGCTGTAGGACAGTCAATTCGCTCATCAGGTCGTGGTTCCAGCCTTAGGTCATCTCCGGATGTCCGCGGGTTGATTCTGTAGACGACACTGTCCGTTGATCTGGTACGGTTGGACGGGTGAACCTCGGTTGGACTGTTCTGAACGTCCTGATCACCGTGCTGGGCTGGTTCCATGTCCTGGGTACTGATGAATAGATCAAGTGGCACCTTGATGAAACCCTTCCCACGGACTGCACACTCTGAGGCTGGTGGTTTGGATAGTCTTGGACCAGAATGGCCAAGTGATGGACGTGTAGGATACACCAAGGGATGCGGAAGGTCCTTTGTGCTGATTTTCTCTTAAGCCATGAGCGTTGGCTCACAATTGGCTAAGAGAGGTTGCATCGGAGATCCCTCTCCTAACAACCCAATACAATGTTCATCAGGAACAAGGGATTCAACAAGATTAAAGAGAATGGTTTTTATTAAAAATGCTGAATGATTATTACTCAGGACGTGAAGCCCTTTATATAGTCTTACAATGTGTGAAAAACTAGAAATAAAGTAGAAAACTAGGCAAAGACTTTGTGTAAAAACTAGAATTATCGAAAACAGCAATGAAGACTAAGACTATTGACCAGAATTGAGTTCTCCTTTGAATGACCCTTGGCATGCCACGACCAGGACTTTCTTGCTGACTCTCTCTTGGTATTATTGATGAGAAAAGGGCCAGAAAGCTCTGATTATAAGGCTGGTCGAATTTTTCATGAAGCAGGCCCATAATGATCTTGTTATGAACTTCCCATGGGCTGAAACACTTCTTCCTGGGCCACTTGATCCAAAACAGCTTCAAATGGGTTCTTGGACTTGAAAGTCGTGGCTGGACCATCAGCAAGAGAGTTTGGATCCTTATCTTGGGCTTGGTTGCATAAAATGGCCTGGTCCATTTTGATCATTAGGCCACATTTCAGCTCAGTCCAAACCAGCTCTAGTGTCACTCTTTTTAGCTCAGCTTCAGCTCCTGGATCAGTGTCACTCCCGCTCACTTGATTATTCAGCTCATCATCACTCTTTTAAGCTGGTTTAGCTCGTCCTCATTCTTGTTTTCAGCTGGTATTCAACTCATCCAAGGTTGCATAGCTTCTCACGATCTAAAACTTCATGGATCATACCAATAAGGCTCATAAACAACTCATTAAGCCAAGCTATGATCAGTTGCTTAGCTGGTTCGTGCCTTGCTCTACTTTCCTTAACATAGATGCTGTTCAGGGTTACATCATCCCCTCCTCCTTTAAGAGGATTTGTCCTCAAATCCGAACCTCCTAGGATGACAGAACCGACCTTGTCTTGCTTCCAATGTGTCGTTACTTCAACCAAGATGTTGATTTTGCTCCTGTGAACACACGCATCTATTCCTGGCTCAAATATGAAGTGTTGTAGCCCCTTGACATGTCTCAAATGCTCCACGAGGCTATGCTTGATCCAAATAATTGGTTTGATCAGAAACTCACAAACAAATGGTTCATGAAATGCACCTGAACTGCAAACCATTGTGTACTTCTTCTCGTGAGCAGCTTCTGATCCAATACTAACCACTTCTTCAGCCATGTCTTGGACAGTCCAGAGATCACTCACGGCCTCTGAACCTTCCTCTTGATGCATATGGTTGAACAAACAATCTTTCTGGTCAAGATTAACCAGTTTCGGTTCAGTTTCTCTAATCTCTTGAGTAGCAGTGACTGAGGTTAGCTGAGTGTCTGTCTCCTTTTGTTGATCCACCTCCTGGAACAGACACTTCCATTTCTCCAAGTTCTGTATCCTTGCTTCTTCTATGGTTGCATTAATCTGCACAAAAAGATTTGTTGACTCTGGTTCAGCAACTTTGATCTCTTGAATGGTAGTTACTGCTCCTTGCTTCTCTGGTTCTACTGATAGTTGTGAGGCTGGTGATGGACATGATTCATTAACCTCATGAAAGTACTCGGTGCATTAGTGAGTCCAAAGGGCATTACAAGCCACTCATACAAGCCATGCTTAGTCTTAAAGGCAGTTTTCCACTCATCACCTTCTTTCATCCTAATCTGATGATATCCACTCTTTAAATCTATTTTAGAGAAAATGCAAGACCCATGCAATTCATCAAGCATATCATCAAGTCTAGGAATAGGATGTCTGTACTTTACAGTGATGTGGTTGATGGCTCTGCAATCTACACACATGCGCCAGCTTCCATCCTTTTTTGGCACTAAGAGAACTGGTACAGCACATGGACTCATACTCTCTCTAATGTGTCCTTTCTTCATCAGTTCATCAACCTGCCTCTGGAGTTCCTTGGTTTCTTCAGGATTGGTTCTATAGGCTGATCTGTTTGGTAATGAAGCTCCAGGCACAAAGTCTATTTGGTGTTCAATCCCACGGATTGGAGGCAATTCATTTGGCCTTTCTTCTGAAAATACATCAGCATACTCCTGCAAAAGAAACTCAAACTCACTCGGTAGCACCGGTTCCAAATCAGCAGAAGACATTAGTGCACCCTTAAAAATAAACAAAAGCATAGATTGTTGAAGGTACATAGCTTTCTTAACCTCACTGTTTTTGGCCATGAGGTGTACCTCCTTGCTTTGACCCTTCTGTTTATCTTTGTTCTTTGCTTCTTGCCTTCTTTGCTTTAACTGCACTTGGTCCTCATGTACTTCCTGTGGTGATAAGGGGGCAAGTATGATCTTCTTATCTCTATGAGTGAAAGAATGGCGGTTTGTGAAACCATCATGAATGGCTTTCTTGTCATATTGCCACGGCCTCCCCAACAAGATGTGGCTAGAATCCATGGGCAAGACATCACAAACTATCTCATCTTGGTACTTGCCAATGGTTATAGGTACCATGACCTGTTCTGTAACCTTTAGCTCCCCATCTTCATTCAGCCATTGGAGAAGGTATGGTTTAGGATGCTTTCCAGTCTTAAGTCCAAGCTTTTCTACAAGAGATTCACTAGCCACGTTAGTACAACTTCCACCATCAATAATCAGACTACAAACCTTATCATAAACTGTACAACGAGTATGAAAGAGATTCTCCCTTTGATCATTATCTTCTGGTTTGGTCTGAACCTTCAAGGATCTTCTTGTGACCAGGAGTTCTCCACGCACTGGATAGTCAATGGCTTCTTCTTCAGATCCTTGATCCTTTTCTTCCTCAGATACCATCTCACCGTTCTCCAAGAGAATCATCACCTTTTTGTTGGTGCATTCACTGGCATAATGGCCAATACCATGACACTTGAAACACTTCACATCTCTGGATCTTGTGGCTGGTGCTTTGGCTTTGTCCAGGTCACGCTGAAACCCTTTTGATCCTTCGTTTGGCTTGACAAATGACTTCTCTTCCTTGGCATTGGATCTGTAGGCGTTCCCATAAGAGCTTTTTGGAGTAGACTTCCTCTTTTGCTGCTGTTCAATGAGAATAGCCTTGTGTAGAAGTTCATAGACATCCTCATACTCCTGTAGTTCCAATCTGTCTTGGATATCTCGGTTGAGACCAGCTTGGAAACGAGCCATGGTTGCCTCTGGATCCTCGTCTATGGCAGCTTTGATCATGAGTGTTTCCATCTCTTGATAGTACCCTTCTACACTTTTGCCTCCTTGAGTAAGTCTCCTAAGCTTTTGATGGACCTCTCTGCTGTAATGACTAGGCACAAACCTCTTCTTCATGATAGCTTTCAATTCATACCAGGATGCAACTTGTGCTTCCCCTGTCCTTCTTCTAGTGGATACAACCTGGTCCCACCAATGAAGTGCGTACCCATTGAATTCAGTAACAGCAAGCCTGACCTTTCTTGTTTCTGAAAAGTTTTGGCAATCAAAGACAAGCTCCATTCTCTTCTCCCATTCCAGGTATGCATCCGGATCTCCACTGCCACTGAATGATGGAATTCTCAGCTTGAGATTACCAAGGCTATCATCAGTCCTCTCTCTGGTTCTTTGGCGATGATGAGGTTTTGTTAAGGAGTCTGCCTTGGAGAGCCTTGATTCCCCATCTCTATCAGTGCTGCGGCCAGAAGAAGAATCATTAACCTCATGCTCTCCTTGAAGAATCCTTTTGCCTCTTCTTTTCTCCCTTGCTGCTTTCCTAACCTGAGAAGAAGAACCCAAAACATTGTTAGTAGCACCTTTCTCAAATTCCCACTTCTTTTCCATTTCTTTCATCATATAAGCCATCATGGCCATCTGGATCTTATCAAACTTATAGGTTTGTGTCTCCTTTCTTTTGCTGACATCTCCAGCCATGGTTTCCTGTTACAACTCAACAAGAAAAGTTAGTACAAATAGATAGCCGAAGCCTCTCTTCTCTCAAGTGTTTCTCTCTGATTTTTCTGTGAGTTTTTTTCTCTGTGAATCCAGTAGCTCAGCAACAAACAAAGACAAGCCTGTATAGAATCAATTCCCCACCCCAAAGAGAAGAAAAAGATAGACAGATTGCAAGATTTTTGGTTGCAAGGAGCTTTACCACCAGAGACTGGATTTCTCTTCAGTCTGGCTGGATTTCTCTTCAGCCTGGCTGGATTTCTCTTCAGCCTTTTGTTAATTTTCTTGTTTCATTTTTTTTTTTTTTTAAACTGGTTGGCCTCCTTGCAGAACAACAGATAGATAGAAAAGACAAAGAGACTCGACAAAGGTGTGGCCGATTCCGACTTGGCTGAGATGGACATGAGGCTGTAATATCTTGATGGATCTTCTCCTTAAAAGCACACAGCCATCTCTTCAAGCCATCATTTCGTTTCTTTTCAGATCTGGCTGATGGAGTCTCTATGATTGGATTAGATATTGGCTTTTGTTCTGCCTTCTTTGATCTGCTTTGCTTCACACCTTGTTGAGATGCCCTGATGTTGCTAGATTTTTCTTTTCTGGCTGGCCTAGGTCGTGCCCAAAATGAATCAGATGGACTTCTCAATCTCTTCAAATCAATTTGACCATAACTCTTGGCTACAAACCTTTTCTTCATTATTGTCTTCATTTCAAACCAACACCCAACTTGTGGCTCTCCAGTGCGTCTCCTAGTGTTAGCAACCTGATTCCACCAGTCAAGAGCATACCCACACAACCCAGTAACTGCAACACGGAACCGCTTCTCTGCTGTGTAGTTATGGCAGCCAAAGATTGTCTCCATCTCTCTTTCCCAATTGTTGTATGAATCTGGATCAAACTCTCCATGGAAGAATGGAACCTTTTTCTTTCCTCTCAGTGACTCTCTTGTTGCTTTGCGTTCAGCCTTCACTTCATGGTCTCTCTCCAGTCCAAAAGACACATATGATTGCTTAGAAGACGAAGAGTTAAGAATGGCTGGCTGTGAAGAACTCCGAACCTCAGAGTGGCTCTGATACCACTTGATGAAACCCTTCCCACGGACTACACACTCTGAGGCTGGTGGTTTGGATAGTCTTGGACCAGAATGGCCAAGTGATGGACGTGTAGGATACACCAAGGGATGCGGAAGGTCCTTTGTGCTGATTTTCTCTTCAGCCATGAGCGTTGGCTCACAATTGGCTAAGAGAGGTTGCATCGGAGATCCCTCTCCTAACAACCCAATACAATGTTCATCAGGAACAAGGGATTCAACAAGATTAAAGAGAATGGTTTTTATTAAAAATGCTGAATGATTATTACTCAGGACGTGAAGCCCTTTATATAGTCTTACAATGTGTGAAAAACTAGAAAGAAAGTAGAAAACTAGGCAAAGACTTTGTGTAAAAACTAGAATTATCGAAAACAGCAATGAAGACTAAGACTATTGACCAGAATTGAGTTCTCCTTTGAATGACCCTTGGCATGCCACGACCAGGACTTTCTTGCTGACTCTCTCATGGTATTATTGATGAGAAAAAGGCCAGAAAGCTCTGATTATAAGGCTGGTCGAATTTTTCATGAAGCAGGCCCATAATGATCTTGTTATGAACTTCCCATGGGCTGAAACACTTCTTCCTGGGCCACTTGATCCAAAACAGCTTCAAATGGGTTCTTGGACTTGAAAGTCGTGGCTGGACCATCAGCAAGAGAGTTTGGATCCTTATCTTGGGCTTGGTTGCATAAAATGGCCTGGTCCATTTTGATCATTAGGCCACATTTCAGCTCAGTCCAAACCAGCTCTAGTGTCACTCTTTTTAGCTCAGCTTCAGCTCCTGGATCAGTGTCACTCCCGCTCACTTGATTATTCAGCTCATCATCACTCTTTTAAGCTGGTTTAGCTCGTCCTCATTCTTGTTTTCAGCTGGTATTCAACTCATCCAAGGTTGCATAGCTTCTCACGATCTAAAACTTCATGGATCATACCAATAAGGCTCATAAACAACTCATTAAGCCAAGCTATGATCAGTTGCTTAGCTGGTTCGTGCCTTGCTCTACTTTCCTTAACATAGATGCTGTTCAGGGTTACATCAGGCCCCCTCTTGTCCCAACTCTCGTATGCGGACAGAGGATTAGACCGTCGATCGATGGCAAAGGCCGAGTGTCGATCGCCGCTAATCAGACAAGAAGTTGTCCGCTAAGTTAATCAAACCAACTCTGGCATGTATCTAACAACCTAGCTCAATTGAATCAATTCTGGCACAAAACCTACTCTCGTAGTTGTCCATGTCCTAAGTTCAGGTTATAGTTAGCTACTCTAGAACGCAAGCATTAAACACAATTCCAAAGATTGATATTTCTTCATCCTAGCAGTCCTATTTTGGGGCTAATTCATCAATACCATTATGAACTTCAAATCTAACAAGAGAATTACTCAGAAATGATCATATAAAACATGAGACTGAATAATATAATACATAAAATAAATAAGGGGGTTCCAATACAAATCTCTAAAGGAATTCAGATCTTCTCCCCTAAACTACTAAGAAAACTAAAAGCTGTAAAGTAATACGTTTGCGTGGTCTCCCTTCTGCCTAAACAGTGGTAGAACCTTTATAAACTAGTCAAAGCTCATCCAGGGACATTCTCGTAATTTGTCTTGACTTGGGCTTGATGTAGGCCAATACTCTGCGAGTGAACCGTAAATAGATAGCAAGGATACTCTGTGTATCGATGCCCATGCTTGACGTCAACTCGTACTTAGCTGGACGTGAACAACTACTAGATATCTCCTCTGAATGCTCTAACAAGCTCCATTATCTCCATAATGCTCCAAAACATACCTTGACCTGTAAAGACTCTAGAACTCTCCCGGACTTAACCTTTTACTTGTCCTCAAGTAAAACAAAGGTAGCATGTGAAACAAGTTTGAAAAGCGGGGACTCACATAATACATACGTATAACAATCACTCACCCCTACTATATTGCAACAACATCAAATAATGTTAATCAAAGAGAAACTTTATATGCCCCATCCTAGTATAGCAACCAAATCCATTCTACTAGCAACTCAAGAAATACTAATTTGACTCACCCCTCTACTGATCTCATTTCTCTACATAAGAATAAAGTGCAGGCTTTACCTTGGGAGTATCGATCAAAGAACACATGGACTCAACTCGTGCAAATCTGCATACATAGGTACAAAGTCTTTTTTGGTCCCTTTCTTCCCTCTTCTCTCTCTGAATCTTTTTAGATCTCAAACTTAATGGACAATGATGCTGATACAGTCCCTCTTGCCATCTCATTTTCGATTTTGTTTTTTGGAAAAGGTTGTAGGCGAATAATGGGGTCATCGGTAATGTACCTACCCCTCGCTTCCAACAATGTGTGATCATTACTTTGAATTAGAATAGTGGGGTCATCAGTAATGTACCTACCCCTCTGCATCTCAGGAAATCATCTCAATTCTTTCTCTTATAGATCCTAGAGAGAAAGAGAGAGAGAGAGAGAGAAGGGAAAGCAGAAATACGCATACTAGTACCTTACAAACTTATAGAACGAATCCGATCTGATGTATACCAAGCCCCAAAGAAAGAAAAATAGTTAGTATTAGGTTGTAGATCAGATTTGGTTCCTTCAAACTTTCTTGGTAAGTGCGATCTAATGACATGGTGATCCACTTTGGCATCTCTAGTAATCTCCGCAATCAGAATGTCTAAGAATGGTGCTATAGTGTGGTTAGTCAATAAATAAGTTCTCATCATAATCTCCTTCTTGACTCAATAAAAACTATTTGAAAAAAAAACGGATTAATAAATGCCCAAAATAGATAAAAACATCAGCGAACCTCCCACAGATCTAAATAACATTGTCCCCAATTATATCTAGTCGGGTTCGGTTAAGAAAAAGTAAATCCTAAGTAAAAGGTAGAGAGAAAATTGAGGTTACCAAACTCCGTAAGGAGTGTCGGTCGATGGTGGGTGTTGAGTGTTGACCGATGATGAACCATCCAAACCGTTGACCGATGGTTAGGTTGTGGGGTCGACCGGTGGTGGTTTCAAACTTTTTTACTCCTCCTTGGAAAACCTAAAGTAATTAAGGAAAAATGTAATTAATAACTAAATAATTAAAACTAAAAATAAAAGTTACTAATCAAAGGTTTGCCTCCGACTCAGCGCTTGGTTATAGTTTAAGCTCGACATTTGGACTTCATGACTAGGAAGATGGTTCATCAAACCAATGTGGAAAGCATGTATCCACATACTCTCTGCTTGTCTCAATCCATGCACTTATGAAGCCTCTAACAGCTTCGTATGCTCTGGTTTTCTGGTTGTCCATACTTCTCTGAGCAATCGCCATTCTACTCATCCTTTCTTTGAGTACTTGAATGCATCCCATCAACATGATAAGCCTGGCATCTGTGGGCTCTGGAATATCCTTAAAACGCTGGTTGATACTATCCCTCATCAAGTCCTGAGAAAGGTAAACTCCATCAAGCTTGTCTTCTTATAGCTTCTCTGTTACGAGCCTCTGCCTAAATGCTGTGATGTGACTATCGATCGATGGTCAAGTTTTGCCGTCGGTCGATGCTAAACTGATTGCCCCAATCAATTGTTGTTGTTTGAAGAGATTCCATGATCCATTGGCCATTGCAATTATGTCTGCGATATCTTTCTTGGAATCATTGAGTAGGCTTCTATCCATTGCTCGTGCATATCCATTTGGGTCCCTCATAATTCCAAACTCATCTGATCTGAGATAACCATAATCTTCATGGTATCCAAATGGATTGTCTTCGATCGATGGTATTGAGTCATCGTCTATCGATGTTGCATTCCAGGTTCCATAGGATCCTCTGAAATTTCCAGCATCCTCTAGTGCAAAAGCTTGGTATTCGACTACTTCTTCCTCAAAGTAGGAAGCGTCATATTCTGGGTTATTGTTCTTTGGTGCAATCTCATGGTATTGACGTCCAATGTAGACTATGTCTTCTTGACTATCTTTGTCGTTCTGATCAGTGGCATGAATGTCGACATATGTTAGTCGTTGAGTATCAGTCGATCCTGAAGGGGGGGGGGTTTCTTGAAGGTTTTGGATGTAGCTGCCATCGACTGTATACCAAGGGTTGGGTATCGATTGATGCCGTGTCTGCAGGCTCCTCTTCTTGATCGCAATTGCAGAAGCATGTAGCAATTAAGGCTTGATCATCACCCAATTCTATCAGAGTGGCCTTGTTCTTGACTTTAATAGGTTCATAAAAGGTGTTTGGATCAGTCAAGGATAAATACAACTTGTTTGTCTTCATGTCGCATAAAGCTCCCACTGTGGACATAAATGCTCTTCCAAGGAGTAAGGAAGAGTTCCATTCAATCTTTATATCCATCATTTGTAACTCCACTGGGATTAAGGCGTTGCAAATCTTCAATGGGACATCTCTGGCTATCCTTTCCGAATTCACCTTAGAGCAATCCACAAAAGTGAATGAACCACTAGAAGACTCCACTTTCAGGCTCAGCTTCTCCGCCATAACTCTAGGCAAATGCTGACTGCTGATCCAGAATCACAGAGGCCATTGGGATATTTGTGGCCTTTGACAAACATGGAATCACAAATTTCCCAGGGTCACTTTTCTTCTTGAGAGTGGTCTTCTGCTTCAGATTCTCTCTGAGGTCACTGAACATGAGCTCTATGTCGTCTTATGTTTCCTTGAATTCCCAAAAAACATCCAAAATCTATAAGTATAGTACGCTTTCATCAAATTGAGTATCTAAAGGAATTTTAAAAACTCTTTTGGCAAAGCCATCCATATCTTTGTCAGTTGCTTCTCTGCGAAGATGTTTAGGAATCTTTTGCTTCCTTATGGGGTGCCTTAATGTTGCCTTATCAACTGTCATTGGCTCAGGTGTATCAGCGTTCTGTTCTTGAGTCTCCATACTCGGGGGGTCTGACAAACAATTTTGCCTTCAAACTTGGTAGACGAACTGGTTCTGCTATTGGAGACCGTCGATCGATGTTGTCTTCTCTACGTCGATCAATGTTTGAAGACTCACACGAAGCTACAGACTCTCAAGTTTCCGTCGATCGATGCTCAGGTTCGGGTGTTGATTGGCCCCAGCGCGAACTGCAGAAAAAAAATATATCACTTTCTACTCGGAAATCTCCTTCTTGGAGCTGTTCTCTCTTCACCTCTTACCAAAAATCATCACCTATCAATGCACTGACGTGGTGCTTCTGACTAGCTTCCCCTTTCTCCTTAATCAGGGTGTCATGTCTCTGAATGGCCTCACTTGTTTGGACCAGTTGATTCTCCAACTTCTAGAAATGAGTGCTGGGAGTCTCAAACTTTGTGTCGAGGTTGATGTACAGAGCATCTATCTTTCCATTGAAATTCACAGTCATCTGCTGCTGCTGCTCCAATATTCTATCAACCATAGCTTCGAACTCTCTCTCATGAGCCTCCGGAGGTGGGTTCTGATAAGAATATCCAAAGGTCCCTTTGTTGTTGCTAGGCCTCTGCTGCTGTGAATTCTGGTGGTAGTTACTCATGTTGCCACCATAGGAGTTTCTGTTGTAGCCCTGATTTCCATGTCTCTAAAAAACAGTTTCCACCAACAAATTTCACTTCTTCTTCTTCTTATTCTTCTTCAATGGCTTTCACTTCTTTCTTACTGAGAACTTCTGAACACTATCTAGCTTTACTTTGACTTCATCTAACTGCTCCTTGCTCAAAGATGGAGCTGATTTCTTCCTTTCATCAAGAATGTGTTCTTGCGAAATTTCTTTGATGATGCGCGAGCAGTGGACTTGAGAAGCAGAATCAGTACATTTACACAGAGAACTTGGAGAATCATTCAAAAGCACATGGTTTTAAAAATAGAGAGTAAGATTATCATAAAAGGAAATTGTCTTAAAATACTAATGTTGATTCAAATATGAAAAACGATAGATGTAGGGTTTCACACAAGTGAATTATAATGGATATGATACATGGAATTATTAATATTCGAGAACAATATTAACTAGTCTGACCCCCTCTTATCCCAACTCTCGTATACAGACAGAGGAGTAAACAGTCGATCGATGGCTAAGCCGAGTGTCGATCAACGCTAATCAGACAAGAAGGTTGTCCAGATAAATTAATTAAACCAGCTCTCGCATGTATCTAACAACCTAGCTCATTGGAATCAATTCTGGCACCGAACCTACTCTCGTCGTTGTCCACGTCTTAAGTTCATGTTTCTAGTTAGCTACTCTAGAACGTAAGCATTAATGAGTTTCTTCATCCTAGCAATTCTATTTGGAGTCTAATTCATCAATACCATTCATGCAATCGGTAAATGGAAACATGACATTTACTGAGCACATCAACATGAAGTTCAGTACAAGAACAAATATCATACAAATATAGTCTAGAATTCAATTTATATATAGCTTTTCCTTGGACATTAATAACAATGTTCATCCTATCTTCGAAAAGAATTTGCAACATGCTAACACCTAGATTATGGCACAACAAATAATTCTTTTAATATTGCCAATCCCAAAAAAATAATTCTTTTAATGCCAATTGTGGTGTTATCCAACACCATCAACTGGATAATGTCTATTTCCACCACAATTTGGCATCCACTTAGCACCAAAATCTCTTAACTAGTCCAACAAATCACTGTCAGTAATTTAGGTGGTGTTCTGTCAGACACCTTATTTTTCCTAAACAATGGCATACACATACAATAGGGATGAATGTCTGGTAGAAATCTCTTGTGACACTCAAACTAATATTTTTTCTTCCTTGATTTAGTTCGAAAGGATATGTGTGTTTTGGAAATAAAGGCACAATAGTTTCTCATCGGACTCCATCTAGATAACATATCATATGCTAGAAATTCACTTATTGTCCACATAATTACTGCTTGCATCTCAACATTTTCTTCGTTTGAAACATTGTATATTAGAAATCATGCTTCCATAGTAGTTTGAACTCATATAATAATGGTTGAAGAAACACATCAAGTGGCCTCTTAAGATACTTTGTGATATACTATGATTTTTACCACTCTTAAGCTATAGTTAAGTCATGTATATAGTCTTTATATTATGGTTTAAGTCTATTTAGGGTCTTTCAGATCTAGGTAAGTTTTGGAGTAATATGGAGATCGTGGAGACATTTGGAGATTAAAGAAGAAGAACCATGTAGTTGTGCAAGTAAAGAGAAGTCAAAGTCCATAATTTAAGGGAGTGTCAAACGACACCATCCTTGGTGTCGATTGACACCACTCTGAGACTCCAAGATCACTAGCCGGCTCTATCTTCCAGAATCGCAACTTTGGCCCCGAAGTTTCTACTAATAACAAGAAGAAACCTGGCCGATTTTTAGTCTTATATATTCTACTTTACAGCCATTTTTTGGGCTAAGATTTTGTTATTTCTTAGAGAGAGTTTTAGAGAGAAGTTCACAATACTCATTCAGAGATTTGATTTGAACTCAATTATTTCTATCTCTACTATTTTAAGGCAGTTCATTCAGTTTTTTTTATGTCTTGCATGAATATGCCTGAGTAGTTTAGTTGTTAGGATTAGGGATTTTCTAGGATTTAGGTGAAATTAGGAATTATAGAACTACTAGGCTTATCATTATTGATTCCTTCACCAGAATCGTCTCACTGCTTGTTTTCTAAAGTAATTAACTAGAAATATGATATAGGATAGTTGACAACCGCGAGGGAGGGCTCATTATCTGAACTAGTTCTGTTAAGCTAAGTTGATAGTCACAAAAAGAGTTGGTCTAGGAAACTTCGTGAACATATCAAATTGGAACGTTAACTCTTGTCTAGAATCACTGATCAACAACGAGAGTTGGCATCTTACCGTTTAGGCAGATTTTTAGGCTCGCAATCACAACTGAATATCTTAATATTGAATTCAAGTTCTAGGATGGATCCTACCTAAACCCTTAGCATCTATAGTTTTGAGTTTTGATAAGCTGTTTGAAGTCCCTACACCTAGCGCCTCCCATATATGTCTACAAACCAATCAATTTACTATTCTGTTATTTACTTCTTTCTTTATTAATTGCCTACCTTAATCTATAAACCTAAAGTCTAATGTGTGATCCACGCTCCCAGCGGATTTGATGCCTAAGTGTTGCAATCGATATCTTATTTGAGAGAGTTGCTATAGGGTAATTTGCTCATTATCGTTGTGTGCCGGGGATGAGAATGGAAAGGAACAAAAACTTATGTCACATGCACATATCTAGCGGTAAGATGTAAGGTGACACAATTACTAGCCACAATGAATATTGTCATCCATTCTTTCTAAATGGTTTGAAACCATATTAACATAATATTAGTAGTGAACAATCAAACTAGTGAAATGATATAATCACTGTCAAAATATGACACTAAAAGATTAACTAAAAGGTAGTAATGATCCAATGACATTCCCAAAGAGATATATCCGAGCGAAATGTGAGCTCTGGAAGTGATGCTAGTGTAGGAACACAATATGTGCAGACTTTACTCGACTTATTCTTTAGATATTTTTTATATAATCATTAAATAAGGTATTGTAAAAATTAAATCACTCGACTTTAAAACATCCCATAACTAATCTCTATCACGACAGTTACATTATTTAAGGCGTATCCAATGACCATAAATTCAAGGTTTTGCATGTTGCTTTTGTTCTTGATCTAAGAGCACACCTGCCAGAATTGCTTAATATGAATTTAGAATATTGTAAGTGATAGATCCTAATATTTACCACTTTTAGACCATGCTATATGCTTTATTTGGAGTCTGTTATGTGTGTCGAGGATGTGTTTTAGAGTTTTTTCAGGTCAATGTGCATTTTGGAGCATTGTAGAGATTATGAGGCTTTTTAGAGCTCAAAGAGAGAGGAACCCCGTAGCTGGTCAAATTCAGAAAAATACGAGTCGAGACAGCATTGCATCGATCGACGACGCACCCCTCCCTTCGATCGACGATCGACGGTCAACACGCAAAAGTCCAAATCAAAATGTACCTAACTTGAACCCCAAGTTATGGAGATTACCAGATTGCCCCTGCAAGTGTTTTACCTAGTTTACATTGTTTTTGCTAGTGTTTTATGCAAGGAGACCTCTTTTACAAGCTTAAAGATTTTTCATAACAAATATAGTAGTTTTGGGGAGATGATTAGGACTTCTTTCAAGCTTTGTATTAGAACCCCAATTTCTATCTATATTCTTTATCTTATCCATTATTTCATGTTTATGATTATGTTCTGCTTAGTTATGTCGGAGTAGTCACCTTGTTAGATTTAGGGTTAATTAATGGTTTTGATGTATTAGCCAAACAATAGAACTGCTAGGTGAATATTAGATCTTTCAATAGAATTGTGCTTATTGCTTGTGTTCTAGAGTAATTAACTAGAACCCTAATCTTAGAATAATTGACACTACGAGAGTAGGATCGTTACCTGAACAAACCCTGTTGAACTTAAGTTACTAGGGACAATTGAGAGACTGATCTAATTTAAGTGAACCAATCGAATCTGGTCGTTTAATGCATGACTAAGAAGCCATCGATTGATGTCGTTAGCATATTATCGATCGACGGTCATTCCAATTTTGCACACGAAAGCTGTAGACTCTGAGCTTAGCTATTGGACAGATATAAATTATATATTTACTTATTAAATTTGTGTCCAATGATTGAAAATTCCTTGGCTTATATCCGTTATAATTCACTACCTGAAAACCGTAGTTCTAGTTATTTTACTTAATTGTTTACAAACCAAATCATTATTTCTAAAAGTCTTATTAATTGCCTAGCATAACTAAGTTGATTATCAAATCTATTGTGTACCCTCTCTCTCTATGGAATGGATCTCTAAGTATTACAGCGGAATCTCTTATTTGAGAGAGTAATCAATAGCTCTAGGGTAATTTGAGCATGGATCAAATTTGGCGCCATTACCAGGGATCGAACCCGGGTCACCCGTGTGACAGGCGGGAATACTTACCACTATACAAATTTTGATACAAACAGGTTGTATATATCCCTTATTGATCAAAATCATTACTATGAACTTGTTCAAACTAGAACCAAGGCTGCTCTCATTGATTTGGTTCATGAACCATGACTTATGCCCACGTTTTTCTGCGATTTTGAGCAAGAGAATGAGTAGGATGATTGAGCATCAATCAACACCCAGCCACACAATCGGTCGACCTTAACAACATCCAGTCGTCGACACCCATCCTTTGACATTGATCGGAAAACCTGACCTAGGGCATGACATGGATAACCTATATTACGACGCTTCTTATCTTAAAGAAGAAGCAATCGAGTACCGTGCTCTTGCACTAGAGGAAGCTGAAAATTCAAGAGGATTCGATGAAACCTGTATCGCGACATCGATCGACGGTACCACTATTCCATTGACTGACGCTAATATGGCATAATACAATGCTGATAGTTATCTCATACCAGATGAGTTCAGAATTTTGAAGGATCCATAAGGATATGCATGAGCAATGAATGGACGGGTTCTCGATGTACCTATGGAAAATGTAGCAGACATACTCGCAATGGCCAATGGATCAGGAAAACGCTTCAGACAACAACAACATGACAACCATGCAAATAATAACAAAGCATCAATCTACGCAACATTGTTGCCGTCGATCAACACTCACCTTTCAGAAGACTTTGCCGGATACATATCAGAACCTGAACTGTTTGATCCAAGGAATTTTTATTATGGGGAAGAAAGAGATGAGTATGGTGTTTACAGAGACAAATATGGCAATGCACGAGCTATAGATGGCCGAATCACCAATGTGTCAAAGGAAGACATCATAGATATTCTTTAAAGCGCAGCCATCATTGGACACACTCGTCTTTGTTTGCAAGAGTATGCACAGAATTTTGAGGAGACCAGGCCATAAGCTGACTACTACAATAGAGCAAAAGTAAATGACATGGTACAAGGAACCTACATAGCACAAGAGATGTTTATGGATGACTACTACAAAAGGATTGATGATATCTACTACCCATTCAACAACAGTATTAGCTTATTAACTATATGCATTGAGGAGATGAGGCAAAACATAGACTCTACTATTCAGATGATTCAGAGAAAGCACGCGAACGGAGCAGATAAAGCACCATCGATCGACAGACGTGCTCGACCATTAATCAACGCTTTACGCGGACCATTTAGACAAAGGCTGGTAACTGAGATGCTGCTAGAAGATAAACTTGATGGAGTTTATGCATCTCAAGACATGATGATGGAAGATATCTCCAGTAGATTGGATGACACATCCATACCTACAGAGAGCAGGTTTGGCTTGTTACACAGACGCATTGACAACCTTCAGGAAAGGATGAGTCAAATTGAGATCACCAAAGAGAACATGGAAAACCAAAGAACCAGACTTGAAGGAGCAATTAGAAGCTTTGTTGGTACCTCGTTCCAGATGAGCAAAGAAGATGTTGAAACTTGTTTTCCAACAAGTGATACTCTACACCCATCTTTTTCCAAACGTTTCAAAACCTCAAGCTAAAGACTATAACCAAGCGCTAAGTGGGAGGCAACCCACTCTTAGGTGTGTTTTAAATTCATTTTATTTTAATGATTTTACTAATTTTGGTTTTTTTCTTCATTTTATGTAAAAAAAAAAGAGGATGATCGAGAACTGCCATCGGTCAACGAAGGAGCACAACCATCGGTCGATACCGATCACCATTGGTCGTCGTCATTACATTACCATCGATCGACACTCGCAACAAATTCTGGTATTTTCGACTATCCTTAACATATTTTTCTTCTAATTTAATTTTCCCACCTCATTGAGATGGTTAACACCGGAGACAGTGTTATTAAAGTTTGGGGGGGGGAGGTTCACTGATATTGCTTTCTATTTTCAGTTTTATTCTTATGTGTTTTATTAAGTTTTATTGAGTCAAGAAATGAATTATGATCAGTTGAAAGTTTTACTTATTATCTAACCATTCTAGATTGGTTGATTGCAAAGAGTACTAGGGATACCAAAGTGGATCATCTTGTCGTTATATCACACTTGCTTAGAAAGTTTGAAGGAACCAAAGCTGTCCTCCAACCTAATACTGACTTATTTTCTTGCTTTGGGGTTTGGCATACATTGGATCGAATTCCTCCTGAAAGTTTGGAAGGTAAAGTTGTGTGCTTTTGATTCCTTTCTCTCTCTCTCTCTTCAGCATTTGTAAAAATAAAAGATTGAGATGATTTCCTGAAAGATGCATAGGGATTGATAAATTACCTATGACCTCATTATTCTTATTCAGAAAGGAATGACCACACATTGTGGAAGCGAGGGATATAAAATTACTAGTGACCCCACTATTCGCTTACACTTTGTCAAAAATAAAAATAAAAAAAAGACAGAAAAGAAAAAGAAAGATGAACAAGATGGACTATATCAGCATTATTGATTCCTTGGACTTATAAAAAGTAGAATGTAAAGAGATTCATAGAAGAGAGAAAGAGGGAATAAAGGGATCAGAGCAGAATGTTTGTGTGTTATGATACTTGCAAGGGTAAGAGTATATGTGTCCTCTAATCGATACTCCCAAGGTAAAGCATGCATTTAAATTTTATACAAGAAATGATGTTAGTAAAAGGGTGAGTCAAGATAGTATTTGCTAAGTTGTTGGTAGAATAAATTTGGTTGTTATACTAAGAAATGGTATATAAAGTTATTCTAAGATTAACACTTGTTTGATGTGGTTGCGACATAGTAAAGGTGATAATGATGAGCTATAGATTTTTTGAGTCCATGTGTTTTCAAACCGCTTCCACAGGTTTACCCTTGTTTTGCTTGAGTACTAGCAAAAGGCTAAGCCTGGGAGAGTTGATAGGTCCTAATATTTACCATTTTTAGGCCATGTTTTAGGACCTATTTGGAGTATGTTATGTCTGTCAAGGATGTGTTTTAGAATCTTTTTAGGTCAGGTAAATTTTGAAGTATTGTAAAGATTATAAGGCCTTTTGGATCTCAAATAGAGAGGAACCCCGTAGCTGGTCAAATTCAGCAAAGTACGACTCGAGATAGAGCAATGTGTCAACCGACGATGCACCCTTGCCATCAATCCCCTTGTTGCGATCGACGATCGACGTACAAAAGTCCAATTCAAAAAGTACCCGACTTGAACCCAAGTCATAGAAATTACAAGATTGTTCCTGGATGTGTTTTACCTAGCTTAGATTGTCTTTGCTGGTGCATAATGCAAGGAGACCTCTTTTACAAGCTTAGAGATTTTTCATAACAAACATAATGGTTTTTGGAGAGAAGATCTAGACTTATTTATTTGAACCCCAGTTTCGATCCATATTCTTTATCTTATGCATTATTTCATGTTTATGAATATGTTCTACTTAGCTATGTCAGAGTAGTCACATTGTTAGATTTAGGGTTTATTAATGGTTTTGATAGATTAGCCAAACAGTAGAATTGCTAGGTGATTATTAGATCGATCAGTAGAGTTGTGCTTATTGCTTGTGTTCTAGAGTACCTAACTTGAACTTTGATCTTAGAATAATTTACATTACAAGAGTAAGATCATTACCTGCACAAATCCTGTTGAGCTTAAGTTACTAGGGACAATTGAGATACTAGTCTAGTGATTCTAAGTGAATCAATCGAATCTGGCCGTTTAATGCTTGATTAAGAAAGCCATCAGAACCTGAAGTATTTTATCCAAAGAATTATGACTGTGGGGAGGAAATAGATGAGTATGGCGTCTACATAGACAAATATAGCAATGCACGAGCTATAGATGGCCGAATCACCAATGTGTCAAAGGAAGACATCATAGATATTCTTTAAATAGCAGCCATCATGGACACACTTGTCTTTGTATGCAAGAGTATGCAGAGAATTCTAAGGAGACCAGGCCATCAGCTGACTACTACAATAGAGCAAAAGTAGATGGCATGGTACAAGGAATCTACATAGCACAAGAGATGTTTATGGATGACTACTACAAAAGGATTGATGATATCTACTACCCATTCAACAACAGTATTAGCTTGTTAACTATATGCATGGAGGAGATGAGGCAAAACATAGACTCTACTAATCAGATTATTCAGAGACACAACGCTAACGGAGCATATAAAGCACCATCGATTGACGGACGTGTTCGACCATTGATCAACGCTTCACGCAGACCATTTAGACAAAGGCTGGTAAGTGAGATGCTGATAGAAGATAAACTTGATGGAGTTTATGCATCTCAAGACATGATGATGGAAGATATCTCAAGGAGATTGGATGACATATCAATACCTACAGAGAGCAGGTTTGGCTTGTTACAAAAACTCATTGACAACCTTCAAGAGAGGATGAGTCGAAATGAGATCACCAAGGAGAACATGGACAACCAAAGAACCAGACTTGAAGGAGCCATTAGAAGCTTTCTTGGTACCTCGTTCAAGATGAGCAAAGAAGATGTGGACACTTATTTTCCAACAAGTGATACTCTACACCCATCTTATTCCAAACATTTCTAAACGTCAAGCTAAATACTATAACCAAGCGCTAAGTGGGAGGCAACCCACTCTTAGGTGTGTTTTAAATTCATTTTATTTTAATGATTTTACTAATTTTTGTTTATTTCTTCATTTTATGTAAAAAAAAAGAGGATGATCGAGAACTGCCATCGGTCAACGAAGGAGCACAACATTGGTCGATACCGATCACCATTGGTTGTCGTCATTACATTACCATCGATCGATACTCGCAACAAATTCTGGCATTTTCGACTATCCTTAACACATTTTTCTTCTAATTTAATTTTCCCACCTCATTGAGATGGATAACACCGGAGACAGTGTTATTAAAGTTTGGGGGGGGGAGTTCACTGATATTGCTTTCTATTTTCAGTTTTATTCTTATGTGTTTTATTAAGTTTTATTGAGTCAAGCAATGAATTATGATCAGTTGAAAGTTTTACTTATTATCTAACCATTCTAGATTTGTTGATTGCAAAGAGTACTAAAGATACCAAAGTGAATCATCATGCCACTATATCACACTTGCTTAGAAAGTTTGAAGGAACCAAAGCTGTCCTCCAACCTAATACTAACTTATTTTCTTGCTTTGGGGTTTGGCATACATTGGATCGAATTCCTCCTGAAAGTTTGCAAGGTAAAGTTGTGTGCTTTTGATTCCCTTCTCTCTCTCTCTTCGGCATTTGTAAAAATAAAAGATTGAGATGATTTCCTGAAAGATGCATAGGGGTTGATAAATTACCTATGACCTCATTATTCTTATTCAGAAAGGAATGACCACACATTGTGGAAGCGAGAGATATAAAATTACTTGTGACCCCACTATTCGCTTACACTTTGTCATAAATAAAAATAAAAAAGACAAAAAAGAAAAAGAAAGATGAACAAGATGGACTATATCAGCATTATTGATTCCTTCGACTTATAAAAAGGAGAATATAAAGAGATTCATAGAAGAGAGAAAGAGGGAAGAAAGGGATCAGAGAAGAATGTTTGTGTGTTCTGATACTTGCAAGGGTAAGAGTATATGTGTCCTTTAATCGATATTCCCAAGGTAAAGCCTGCATTTTAATTTTATACAAGAAATGAGGTTTTTAAAGGGGTGAGTCAAGATAGTATTTGCTAAGTTGTTGGTAGAATGAATTTGGTTGTGATACCAGGAAACGGTATATAAAGTTATTCTAAGATTGACACTTGTTTGATGTGGTTGCGACATAGTAAAGGTGATAATGATGAGCTATATATTTTTTGAGTCCCTATATTTTCAAACCGCTTCCACAGATTTACCCTTGTTTTGCTTGAGGACAAGAAAAAGGCTAAGCCTTGGAGAGTTTATAGGTCCTAATATTTCCCTTAGACCATGTTTTAGAACCTATTTGGAGTCTGTTATGTCTGTCAAGGATGTGTTTTAGAATCTTTTTAGGTTGGGTATATTATTAAGTATTGTAAAGATTATAAGGCCTTTTGGAGCTCAAAGAGAGAGGAACCCCGTAGCTGGTCATATTCAGCAAAGTATGACTTGAGATAGAGCATTGTGTCACCCGACGATGCACCCTTGCCATCGATCCCCTTGTTGCGATCAACGGTCGACGCACAAAAGTCCAATTCACAAAGTACCCGACTTGAACCCAAGTCATAGAAATTACAAGATTGTCCCTGGATGTGTTTTACCTAGTTTATATTGTCTTTGCTGGTGCATAATGCAAAGAGACCTCTTTTACAAGCTTAGAGATGTTTC
Source organism: Moricandia arvensis (assembly GCA_905132765.1). Taxonomy (NCBI): domain Eukaryota; kingdom Viridiplantae; phylum Streptophyta; class Magnoliopsida; order Brassicales; family Brassicaceae; genus Moricandia; species Moricandia arvensis. The sequence continues at coordinate 35,551 of CAJHQP010001249.1, forward strand.
ATAACAAACATAGTGGTTTTTGGAGAGAAGATCTAGACTTATTTATTTGAACCGAAGTTTCGATCCATATTCTTTATCTTATTTATTATTTCATGTTTATGAATATGTTCTACTTAGCTATGTCTGAGTAGTCACATTGTTAGATTTAGGGTTTATTAATGGTTTTGATAGATTAGCCAAACAGTAGAATTGCTAGGTGATTATTAGCTCTATCAGTACAGTTGTGCTTATTGCTTGTGTTCTAGAGTACATAACTAGAACCTTGATCTTAGAATAATTGACATTGCAAGATTAAGATCATTACCTGAACAAATCCTGTTGAGCTTAAGTTACTATGGACAATTGAGATACTAGTCTAGTGATTCTAAGTGAATCAATCGAATCTGGTCATTTAATGCTTGACTAAGAAAGCCATCAGAACCTGAAGTATTTTATCCAAAGAATTATGACTGTGGGGAGGAAATAGATGGGTATGGCGTCTACATAGACAAATATAGCAATGCACGAGCTATAGATGGCCGAATCACCAATGTGTCAAAGGAAGACATCATAGATATTCTTTAAATAGCAGCCATCATGGACACACTTGTCTTTGTTTGCAAGAGTATGCAGAGAATTCTAAGGAGACCAGGCCATCAGCTGACTACTACAATAGAGCAAAAGTAGATGGCATGGTACAAGGAATCTACATAGCACAAGAGATGTTTATGGATGACTACTACAAAAGGATTGATGATATCTACTACCCATTCAACAACAGTATTAGCTTAATTATGAATATGTTTATGAATATGTTTTACTTAATTATTTCCGAGTAGTCACATTGTTCGATTTAGGGTTTATTAATGGTTTTGATAGATTAGCCAAACATTAGAAGTGCTAGGTGATTATTAGATCTACCAGTAGAGTTGTGCTTATTGCTTTTGTTCTAGAGTAAGAATAAGATCATTACCTGAACAAATCCTGTTGAGCTTAAGTGACTAGGGACAATTGAGATACTAGTCTAGTGATTCTAAGTGAATCAATCGAATCTGGTCGTTTAATGCTAGACTAAGAAAGCCATCGATCGATGTTGTTTGCATACCATTGATCGACGATCATTCCGGATTTGCACAAGAAGTTGTAGACTCTGAGCTTAGCCATAGGATAGATATAACTATTAATATCTTTACTAATTGAATATTTGATCTATAATTGAAAACCCCTTGGCTTCTATCCATTATAATTCACTACATAAAATTCGTAGATCTAGCTATTTTCTTTTATTGTTTACAAACCAACTCACTCCTCATTTACTATTTCTTAAAGTCTTATTAATTTCCTAGCATAACTATGTTGATTATCAAATTTATTTTGTGTCCTCGCTCTCTTTGATTCGATCCCTAAGTACTACATTTGAACCTCTTAGTTCAGAGATTAATCAGTAACTCTAGGGTACTTTGAGCACGTATCGAATTTGGCGCCTTTGTTGGGGAGCAAAGATCACATTAGATTTGTCTTTTCAGTTTACTTTAAAAAAATACTCTTTTATCTTTCAGGTGCATGCTCAGCAGTACCATAAGCAACAAGTAAAAAGTCTTAATTTTCCTAGACCCATTAGCAATCAAACGTTACATCGCAAGGAGAAGCAACAAGAGTCAATCGACACCAACACTTCTTTGTTGATTGACACTCATCTGCCGGAATCGGTCGACACCAACACTGAGACATCGATCGACAATGATTCCCTAGTAGAGATGGTTGCTATAATGATCATGACTAGGAATGAGAGAGGAGACATGTATGACTTGGAAGGTCATCTGTGTAACGTAACAAGTCAGAGAACTCAAGATCAAGGTAATGTAATCCCTAAACTATAGGAAGCTAATGTAGCTCAAGTTGGAGTTGAAGCACATGCTGCTAAATCCAGAACATTGGCTGACTAAAATCATCGAGATCAATTATATGCTAATAGATTTGTTATTCGTCCTCCATAATTCCAGAAAAACAATTTTGAGCTGAAGCCAGCCAACTGCACACTTGTGTCACATACATCATTTCATGAACATTCCCATGAACACCCTATGGATCATTTAGAGCGATTTGAGGATCTTGTGTCTACCATCAAGTCTAATGGAGTCCCTGAGGAGTAGCTTCTATGCAAGCTCTTCAAGTATTTGCTTGCTGGAGATGCTTCATATTGGCTTAAGCAGCTACCACCCGGATCTCTTGCATCATGGACATACATCAAAAATGCCTCCCTGCGTAATTTCTTTGATGATGCCAGAGCAAGGATTTAAGGAGCAGAATTGCTACATTCACACAGAAGCCTGCACAGTCTTTCAGAAACTCTTTGATCAGATTCAAATCATACCAAAGAGGTTGTCCACACCATGGATTCAATGAAGTGCAACTTCTCAGCACTTTCTTTAGAGGTATTGAGCTGTCATACCAGATGGCTTTAGACATAGCCAGTGAGGAAAATTTATGCACTAGGAGTTCAAAACAGGCTACTAGATTGATAGAGAATTTTCAAAAAAAACAAGAACAATGATCATGAGAGGACAAAATCGGCCCCTACACTTACCATGGATCAGAAGGAAGAAGTAAAAGCCAAGTTGGACAGGGTTCAGAGGTTTCTGAAGAAGCAAGTCAGCTTTGCAGAATTTGTAGAAGCTATAGGATCTTACATTGAGAAAGGTGAAGAAGAAGATGTGAACGTCGTTGAAAATGGATTCCTGCGATATGGGAACCAGAGAAACATAAACTTTTATGGAAATGGTCAGAGGAGTAGCTACAACCAAAGATCACAGCATTAGAGACCCTACAGCAACAACAGAACCTGTGGAGCCTCTTACTATCAGAACTCCCCCATCAAATACCAAGGAGAACAAGATTGAATCCATGATTAACAAGATTCTAGAGGTAAAGAAGAAGATGACACTGGATTTCAATGGAAAGATTGATGATGTTTATGCCAACCTCAACACTAAATTTGAAGCTCTCAAGACCCATGTGAAGAAGCTAGAGAATCAAGTTGTTCAGACCAGTGAAGTTGTGAGGAGACAAGAAGCCTTAATCAAGGAAAAGATTGAGGCTGGACAGAAGCTCCACGTCAATGCCATCATAGATGATGAGTTTGGAAAGTTATGGAAGAAGTTAGGAACCAGGAGGAAGAAATTCGTAAGATCCCTTGCCATGTTCGAACAACCATTGACAACTATTGAAGCTAACCATCAAACGACGGTACTTGAAGAATCAGTGTGTGAAGAGATGGACATTGATCGACAGTAGGACCTAACGATCGATCGACGGCCGATCGAGACATAAGTATGTCGGTTGCCAAGTATAGACCTGAGTCTTTTATATACTCATAGGCACTCGAAACTCACCCTACCCAAACCCAGGTAGACAGATAAACCAGTCCCTATGGTAATTAAGGAAGCTATGAATGGAAATTTTGGAAGAAGAAAAAAAAAATCCCTAAGCATATTAGAAGGGAAGCTAATGAGAAAGATCTTAATAGCTTTGCTAAGAGAGTCATTAGAATCCTTTTAAAAACCCTATTCGAGGAAGCTTATTACACTCACAGATTGTGGATGTTCTTGAGAGAAACCAAGGAGACCAACGAGAATATTGAAAGAATAATTAATCATCTGAGGGAGAAAATAGAGCTGAGGGTTAAGATGAAGAAGAGAAGTGACCCTGGAAAGTTTGTGGTTCCCTGCAACATCAAGGGACATACCTACCCTCGTGCACTCTGCGACATCAGTTCTTCAGTGACCATTATGCCAAGAACCATGGTAGAGGTGCTAAGCTTAAAGGTGGAGCCTTCGAGTAATTCATTCACTTTAGTGGATTTCTCTAAAGCAAATTCAAGAGGCATAGTCAAAGACCTCCAAGTGCAGATGGGTGATGCCCTAATTCCTGTAGACTTTCATGTCTTGGACATCCAAGTGTAGAAGCATTTATCCTGCTACTTGGAAGAGCTTTCATTGCCACGGTAGGAGCAGTATGCGACATGAAGACAAACATGTTGTATCTATCCCTTATTGATCAAAATCATTACTATGAACCTTTCAAACTAGAACCTAGACAGCTCTCACTGATTTGGTTCATGAACCAAGACTTGTGGCCACGTTTTTCTGCGATTTCAAACAAGAGAATGACTCGGATGATGGAGCATTGATCGAGACCCAGCCCACACAATCGGTCAACAGCAACAACACACAGTCGGTCGACACCCACCCTTTGACATCGATCGACAACCCTGACCTAAGGCATTAAATGGCTAACCCAGATTACGATGCTTCTTATCTTGAAGAAGAAGAAATAGAGTGCCGTGCTCTTGCACGAGAGGAATCTGGAAATTTCAGAGGTTCCGATGAAATCTCTATTGCGACATCGATCGACGGTGGCCCTATACCATCGTCGACACAAATTTGGAAGATTACAATGCAAATTGTGGTTATCTCAGACCAGATGAGTTTGGAATTGTGAGGGATCTTGAAGGATATTTACGAGCAATGGATGGACGAATTTTCAGTGTATCTAAGGAAGATGTAGCAGACATACTCGAAATGGCCAAAAGATGAGGAAATCTCTTCAGAAAACAACAACATGACAAGCATGCAGATAACAACAAAGCATCGATCCATGCAACACTGCTGCCATTGATCGACACTCACCTTCCAGAAGACTTCGCCAGTTATAGATCAGAACCTGAAGTGTTTTATCCAAAGAATTATGATTATGGGGAAGAAATAGATGGGTATGGCGTCTACAGAGACAAATATAACAATGCACGAGCTATAGATGGCCGAAGCACCAATGTGTCAAAGGAAGACATCAGAGATATTCTTTAAATAGCAGCCATCATTGGACACACTTGTCTTTGTTTGCGAGAGTATGTAGAGAATTCTAAGGAGACCAGGCCATCAGTTGACTACTACAATAGAGCAAAAGTAGATGACATGGTACAAGGAATCTACATAGCACAAGAGATGTTTATGGATGACTACTACAAAAGGATTGATGATATCTACTACCCATTCAACAACAGTATTAGCTTGTTAACTATATGCATGGAGGAGATGAGGCAAAACATAGACTCTACTAATCAGATGATTCAGACACAGCACGCGAACGAAGCATATAAATCACCATCGATCGACGGACGAGCTCGACCATTGATCAACGCTTCACGCAGACCATTTAGACAAAGGCTGGTAAGTGAGATGCTGCTAGAAGATAAACTTGATGGAGTTTATCCAGCTCAAGACATGATGATGGAAGATATCTCCAGGAGATTGGATGACATATCAATACCTACAGAGAGCAGGTTTTGCTTGTTACAAAAACTTATTGACAACCTTCATGAGAGGATGCATCGAATTGACATCACCAAGGAGAACATCGACAACCAAAGAACCAGACTTGAAGGAGCCATTAGAAGCTTTGTTGGTACCTCGTTCCAGATGAGCAAAGAAGATGTGGAAACTTGTTTTCCAACAAAGTGATACTCTACACCCATCTTATTCCAAACATTTCTAAACGTCAAGCTAAAGACTATAACCAAGCGCTAAGTGGGAGGTAACCCACTCTTAGGTATGTTTTAAATTCATTTTATTTTAATGATTTTACTAATTTTTGTTTTTCTCTTCATTTTATTTTAAAAAAAAAAGAGGAAGATCGAGAACTGCCATCGGTCGACGAAGGAGCACAACCATTGGTCAATACCGATCAGCATCGTTCGTCGTCATTACATTACAATCGATCGACATTCGCAACAAATTCTGGTATTTTCGACTATCCTTAACACATTTTTCTTCTAATTTAATTTTTCCACCTCATTGAGATGGGATAACACCGGAGACAGTGTTATTTAAGTTTTGGGGGGGGGAGATGTCTGTGTGTGTGTTCAGATACTTGGTAAACAAGTGTCCTCTGATCGTTACTCACAAGGTAAAGCCTGTACATTTATTTTTTACAAGAAATGAGGTTAGTAGAGTGGTGAGTCAAGCTAGTATTTGCTAAGTTGTTGGTAGAATGGATTTGGTTACTATATTAGCATAAGGTATATAATTTTTCTCTAAGATTGACACTTGCTTGATGTGGTTGCGACATAGTAAAGGTGATAATGATGAGCTATACATTTTGTGAGTCCCTGTGTTTTCAAACATTTTCTATAGGTTTACCTTTGTTTTGCTTAAGTACAAGCAAAAAGTTAAGTCTGGGAGAGGTTATAGGTCCTAATATTTACCACTTTTAGACCATGTTATAGGCTCTATTTGGAGTATGTTATGTGTGTCTAGGATGTGTTGTAAAGTCTTTTCAGGTCCATGTACATTTTGGAGCATTGTAGAGATTATGAGGCTTTTTGGAGCTCAATTAGAGAGAACCCCCGTAGCTGGTCAAATTCAGCAAAGTATGAGTCGAGATAGAGCATTGCATCGATCGACATCGCACCCTTGCCGTCTATCAACGGTCGACACGCAGAAGTCCAATTCACAAAGTATCCGACTTGAATTACAAGATTGCCCATGGACGTGTTTTACCTAGTTTATATTGTATTTGCTGGTGTTTATGCAAGGAGTACATCTTTTACAAGCATAGAGATTTTCATAACAAACATAGTAGTTTTTGGGGGAGAAGATCAGGATTTCTTTCAAGCTTTGTATTGGAACCCTAGTTTCTATCCATATTATTTGTCTTATGCGTTACTTTATGTTTATGATTATATTCTACTTAGCTATGTCTGAGTAGATCTCTTGTTAGATTTAGGGTTTATTAATAGTTTTGATGGATTAGCCAAACAATAGAATAGCTAGGTTGATTATTAGATCTATCAATAGAATTGTGTTTATTGACTGTGTACTATAGTAGCTAACTAGAATCCTGATATTAGGATAATTGACACTGCAAAACTAGGATCGTTACCTGAACAAATCATGTTGAACTTAAGTTACTAGAGACAATTGAGAGACTAGTCTAGTAATTCTAAGTGAATCAATTAAATTTGTTTGTTTGATGCTTGACTAAAAAAGCCATCCATCGATGTCGTTTTCATTTTATCGATTGATGGTCATTCCGAATTGGCACACGAAAGTTGTAGACTCTCCCTTAGTCATACGATAGATATAAATTATATTATTACTTATTAAATTTGTGTTCTATGATTGAAAAACCTTTGGCTTCTATCCATTATAATTCACTACCTGAAAAACCCTAGATCAAGCTATTTTTCTTAATTACAAACCAACTCATTCTTGATTTACTATTTCTTTAAATCTTATTAATTTCCTAGCATAACTACGTTGATTATCAAATGTATTGTGTGCCCTCGGTCTTTGTGGATTCGTTCCTTAAGTACTACAGCTGAACCTCTTATTCGAGAGAGTAATTAGTAACTCTAGGGTAATTTACGCATGTATCAATAAGATAGCATGAATTCAAATGGTGAGCCACTTAAAAGAGTCTTTACAAGAGAAATCTACCATTGCAAAAATAGAACTGAAATGGATGAAGTGGCTTATCAAATCGTCAAAATACAGTCTAGGTCACAAAGACATTATTGTTATACACCATAACCTCTCTGCAGCTTTGCGTCATGATTGTGAATGACCTTCTCTCGTATTTTTACAAAAGAGTTGGCTAATCTGTAAAGACGCGCTCTCCCGGTGTCCGACTCGGGATTTAGAAATAGTGTTAAGTAAATATGTCTACCCATTTAGACCTCCAGCGTGGCTACTCACTTAGACCTCCACTGTGTCCCATTACTGGTCCTAGGAGTCTCAAATGCTGATACGAGCATGGCCGAGGAGAAGAAGATGGATGAACTAGCACTTGAACCGGATGGACAAGAGATCAAAGAGCATGGACCAATGACCCTATCTAGGACCAAAATGCTTAAGGGAATGGTTGTAGCCTTTGTCAAGAAGATGGATCAGAAGGAAGAAAAGAGAAAAGAAGCCAAATCCGTTTTAATAAGTCTTTCAGCCTTAGAAGAGTTTGGGCCGACCAAAAATATGGGTGACCCGCTCAACCAGACCCATTCATCTGACCTGCTCACCCAATCAAGTTACCACGCGAACGACCCACTCACCCAATCAAGTGACCACCCGGACGACCCACTCGCCTGACCCGCTCACCCGACCAAGTTTCCACCCAAACGACCCGTTCGACCTGACAACCCAACCCGTACCAGTAGAATTCTGATCGACTGAGAAAGAGCTAGGCGAGGGGCCAGTCTTGGACCAAACCTTGTTTTCCACAAAATCTTTTCATGTTTCGTTTTCTTTGGTCAAGTCTTTGCTTTAGTTATTTCCTTTACTTTTATCATTGCCTTCCTTATAAAAGGCCTAAGAAGTCTATAAATAAAACACCTTTGATCTTTTTTACATACCGAGTGCAAACTCTCATGTTCCCTTGCAAGCATATTTTATTGTTGGTGTTTCATATCTAGCAATCAACTTGGTTGAATCTTTGGTGTGTCATATCCAAGGGAAAGCCATTATAGGGTAAATCAGAAGTTTATTCTGCAAGCTTCTGAATGAACTTTCATTCCACCCATCCTTCTCGTCCAAGGATTTATCCATTGCCGTTCAAGCAAGTGCATTCTTGTGTCATTTTGTATTATGTTGTATCAAAACACACTTGCTTGATCGGTATCGTTTCTTATCATGTCTCTTCCTCACCATTTAATCTTCTTCTTCTTTCCTATTTATTTATTGTAAGGGAACCAAGCCATTGGGTTCTTACAATCTTATTAAAAATATGAAAAAAGAATAGAAAAAACAAGAAAAAAAAAAGAGAACAAGTTCGAAGAGAAATCTGATCGGTCGAAGAGAAATCCGTTCGGTCGAGGAGAAATCTGACTCCAAGCGGTAAAATCGGTTCCCAAAAGAATCATTCTTCTAAACACTTCTTTGCTGAGTTGATTGGTCGTTTGTCCATTGATTTGATCTTATTTGCTTTATGGGAACCATTGAGGAACACCTCTTCCTACAAACTTTGAGAGAAACACTTGTAAGAGAGGGATTATCTTTTTGTGTTTAACGTTATCTTTAAGTGATTTCAGGTAATTAAGATGTCTGATCGTGATAAGGAACCAGACCTAGGTACTCAGTCCGTACAACATGATGGAAGCTATGCTAGCTGAGATTAAAAAAATGATGATGAAAAAGGAACTAGAATGTATCCATCAACGAAATGATGAAGTCCAAGGAGAATCCCAACAAAGGCATACCACCAGAAGGACCCGAGATGACTTGGCTGATGAATACTACAGTAGAAATGATGTGTCATCTATTGGGAACCAAAGGAGAAGTGATCGAAATAGAGAACCTCGTGGAAGAGCTCATGAAGATTTTGGGGGTCTCAAGCTGAAGATACCACCTTTCCCTGGGAATAACGATCCAGATGCCTATCTTGAGTGAGAGAAAAAGATCGAGCTAGTGTTTGATTGTAAGCACTATAGTGAAGCCAACAAAGTAAGGGTTGCAGCAATCGAGTATTATGATTATGCCATCAACTGGTGGGATCAATTGGTAACCACCAGAGGAAGAAATGGAGAGCAACCGGTTGAAACTTGGGTTGAGCTTAAAAGAATCATGAGAAATCGGTTTGTACCGAGTCATTATCATCGAGAGCTTCACCAAAGGCTGAAAAGGTTAACTCAAGGATCGAACATAGAGGACTACTTCCAAGAGCTAGAGATGTTGATGATCAGGACTGATATCTCTGAGGATCGTGAAGCTACAATGGCAAGGTTCATGGCTGGACTCAGCCGAGGCATACAAGACAAGCTTGAGATGCAGCATTATGTTTATTTGGAAGAGATGCTCCATAAAGAAAATATGGTCGAAACAACTCAAAATTAAAGGACCATCTTGACATCCTTATGGCGGTGCATCCTCTTGACCTTCATACGAAAAAGATGACAAATTTTTCAGTAAGCTAAAGTTTGAACCAAGGTCCATTCCTACCGTACGAGACAACTAAGGGAAGACTGAAGCCATTGCTACTTGGAACCGTGATGTCAAATGTTTCAAGTGCCATGGGCGAGGACATTATGCCTAGGAGTGCTCCAACAAGGAGGCCATTTTTCTCTTGCATGATACATAATATGATACCAAAGTGGAGGAAGAGGTACCAGATTCTGAGGAGTCTTATCATGAGGAGTTACCAGTTAAAGGAGAGCTTTTGGTTGCTAGGAGATCCTTGAGTCTAAAATCATAGGACCAGCTGGAAGAGTAAAGAGAAAACCTTTTTCACACTCGTTGTCTTGTGAAAGGCAAGGTATGTAGTCTCGTCATAGATGGTGGAAGCTGTACAAACGTGGCGAGTGATTTCAGAAAATGGGATTGAAAACAAGCAAACACCCGAGACCTAACCGACTCCAATGGCTTAACAATGAAAGAGATCTCAAGGTTTGCAAGAAGTTTTTGGTTACTCTTGCTATTGGAAAGTACCAGGATGAAATTTCGTGGGATGTGGTGCCAATGGACGCTGGTCACATCCTTCTTGGACGGCCTTGGCAGTACGATCGCAAAGTAAACCACAATGGATTCTCAAACCGTTACACCTTCGACCATCAAGGAAGGAGGATCCCTCTAGCCGCTATGGCACCACAAGATATCAATGAGGACCAAGTGTGTCTTAGCAATCATGAGGAGCAAGGTCAAAACTCTCAACCAGTAACCAACAACAAGGCCATCAAGTCGGCCAATTTCTTAGCCAAAACAAGTGAGTTTAGGAAAACCTTTTTCTCTAGTCAATCCTCTCTTCTATTCATCTGCAATGATTCACTAACGAGCTTTTCTAACCCAACACTGAATATTCCAAGTGAACTATCTAGTCTTTTGCAAGGTTATGCTGATGTTTTTCCAGAAAACAATCCAAAGCAACTACCGTCTCTAAGAGGAATTGAGCATCAGATAGATTTTGTACCATGCACCACTCTTCCCAACCAACCAGCTTACAGAACCAATTCAGTCGAGACAAAGCAGCTAGAAATGCAGGTGCGCGAGCTGATGGAGAAGGGACTAATCCAAGAAAGCATGAGTCCTTTCGCGGTACCGGTTTTGCTAGTTCCAAAGAAAGATGGAAGCTCGAGGATATTTGTCGACTGTAGGGCCATCAAAAACAAAACAGTTAAGTACAAACATCCTATTCCTAGACTTGACGTTATTCTTGATGAGTTGTTTGGATCTTGTTTTATTCTGAAAAAAAAAAATTTGTTTTGACAAGCAATTATCACGAAATTCAAGTGAAGGAAGGGGATGAGTGGAAGATTGCTTTTAAAACTAAACTCGGATTGTATGAGTGTCTTGTAATGCCCTTAAGGCTAACTAATTATCCTTGTATCTTTATGCGGTTAATGAATCATGTGCTGAAACCTTACATTGAACGGTTTGTTGCTGTATATTTTAATGATATCTTAATATATAGCAAGACTTCGAATGATCATGTTGAGAATCTTAAATATGTCCTAGATATGTTGCGAAAAGAACAACTTTATGCTAACTTCAGAAAGTGCACTTTGGAACGAATAACCTAGTCTTTCAAGGTTTTTTGTAGGTGCTGAAGGCATAAGAGTTGATGATGAGAATGTTAAAGCAATCCGGGAGTCGCCTAGTCCAATGAACGTGAGTGAAGTAAGAAGCTTTCATGACCAAGCTGGTTTTTATAGGTGGTTTGTCTGAGACTTCAGCACTATTTCTGCTCCTTTGACTGAAGTGATTAAAAGAATATTGGGTTTAAATGGGGAGAAGAGCAGGAATATGCCTTCCAGACTTTGAAAGAGAAGCTTACTAACGCCCCTCTTCTCACTTTACCAGATTTTATGAAGACATTTGAGATTGAGTGTGATGCGTCTAGTATTGGTATACGTGTTGTCTTGATGCAGAAGAGAAAACCCATTTCCTTTTTCAGTGAGAAGCTAGGAGGAGCAACCTTGAATTATCCTACCTACGATAAGGAGTTGTATACCTTGGTCTGAGCTTCGCAAACTTGGCAACACTACCTCTGGCCTAAAGAGTTCGTCATCCACACGGATCATGAATCTCTCAAGCACCTCAAAGTCCAGCAGAAACTAAACAAGAGGCATGCCAGGTGGGTCAAGTTCATAGAAACATTTCCTTATGTCATCCTCTACAAACAAGGTAAAGAAAAATTGTAGCTGATGCACTCTCTAGAAGGTATAGTCTTTGGTATACTCTTGATACTAAGCTGCTTGGATTTGAAAAAATTAAAACCTAATATGAGGATGATCCGGAATTTAAGGAGTTGTACCAATCTTGTGGAAAGTTTGCTCATGGAGGAGGTCCCATGAGTCACTTTGTCATGACAAAGACAATGGAAATCTTTGTTGAGCATTTCTTCTGGCCACGTATGAGAAAGGATGTAGAACAAATTTGTGGTTGATGCAATACATGCAAAGGTTCTAAGCACGTGCTCAGACTCAAGGTTTGCATCATCCTTTACCCATACCTTATGAACCTTTGATTGATATTTCAATGGATTTTTTCTTAGGAGTACCTAGAAAAAGAAAGGGTAGTGATTTGACCTTTGTAGTGGTTGATAGGTTTTCAAAAATGGCTCACTTCATTGCTTGCCATAAAACTGATGATCATTCCTTCGCTGCTAAGTTATTCTTTAGAAAGTTGTACGTTTACATGGGATGCCTAGAACTATTTTTTCTGATAGGGACACTAAATTTGTAAGTCATTTTTGGAGAATCCTTTGGTCAAAACATGGAATAAAACTCATGTTTTCTACTACTTGTCACCCACAAACTGATAAGAAATTGAAGTAGTGAATAGGTCCTCGTCTAATCTCTTGCGTTCTATTGTTAAAGAGAATTCAAAGTCTTGGGAAGTTTGTTTGCCTCATGCTGAAGTTTCTTATAACTACTCTTTTCACTCGGCGACAAGGTTTTCTTCTTTTCAAATAATGTATGGCTTTAACCCATTCTCACCTTTGGATCTGTTACTCTTACTGTTTAGTCAAGATTTTGGCTAAGAGATTTTGTAGAAAATGTTATGTTTAGTGGCTTTTAATAAGACGTTATATAACTTTTTGGTGTTTCTTTACAAGAGGTTCAGATACAACTACGGTAAACAAGAGATCTCATGTGAACGGAAACTGATCGGGATGTCTAAACCGTTACTATTGTCTCTTTTTGGAAGTTGTCTCCTTGGTTTCGGACACCCTCTTTCTTCCTCTTCATCCTCTCTTTATACCCGGCTCCTTTGGATGCACTTCAGTTTTGACCTAATTCGGCTGGACCGAGGTGGTCATGGGCCGGTAACCCGCGGCTTCAGTCTCTTTCTTTGCTTTGTTGGGCCGGGGGTAACTCTCCTCTAACAGTAATCCCCCCCCCCACCAATCCGTTGTAAAGGTTTGGTCATTTTGCGGCGGAGTTTCTGCATCTGGCTCGACGTAGATTGGCCTTGCAGTGGAGTGTTCGGGTTAAGCGGGTTTGCTCTCTTTATCTCTTCTTTTTTGTTTCTGCTCGGCTTCCTTTTGCTTTTCGCCTCCTCTCTTTTTTGTTGCCGATTACAATGGTTTATAAGGACACATGGCATGATTGTGCCACCTCGTTAACTGTATTTCTTGCTGCTATGAGAAGGAGCTGAGTCGATTCGTTGGTCTTTTTATTTCCTCTCCGTAACTTGCTTCATTTCTCTCTTCAATTCTTTCTTCCCTTTGATTGCTGTTTGTTGCGATTTTGTTTATCTGTCGATGACGATGTTTGTTTCCATCAGGAATATTCGTAAGGAGGATATGGGTCGCGGTGACGCCGATAGAAGCACATCGAATGGGAGAAACGTTGCGACTTCTGATGAAGCCGATCATCTGAAGCTCCGTCGGAAGAATATTGTGGAGACTGCCGCTATAAAGTTTAAGTTAAAACAAGAGGCCGCTTTGGCGGAATGGAAGAGATAATTGGCAAAACGGGTCGTTCTTGCCATGGATTTTGGCAATTCAGCAATGACTTCGGGGGGGGGTCTCTGACCGTGCTGCTAGTGGGATGGTGCAAGGTGGGTCAGCAACGCTTCAGGCGAGTAGGATTTTTCCTGTTAATGTGGCCGAACCGAGAACGGTGCAGAGGCGAAGAGCAAGTAAAGGGATGGGTTTAGCCGGGAGGCCGTTGAACTTTGTATGTCCTGTCGAGAGAGGGAGGATGGCAATTTCTTTGAGTTACCTCCTCTCGCGGACGACTTTTTGCGTCCTTCTGTTGTCGTAGGTAAGGATTGGCCAAATGTTTTACCCTCACGGTCTAAAGTGCCCAGTTGGCCGGTTTTCTGGCTTGATCGGGTGCTCCTCCGGGTCTGACCTTCATCGTTCCTATGGAGGATATGCGTTCCTGGTCTCCTCCGGTTGGTTATGCCTGCGTTTACGAGTCATGGTTTGGGAGGATGCTAAATTCTGGCTTCCCATTCCCCAGCTTGTGTCAGCATATTGTCCCTAGCAAGACGTGCCTCTCTCGCAGCTGATGACCGGTAAAATAAGGCTTGCAGTACCGTTACTTGTGAAAGTTGCCGAGTTGGATATTGCTTTGGATGTTTGGTCTTTCGAAGAGCTGTATCTGTTGTCGATCAAGACCAACTCACGGGTTACATGTATGCAAAGATGAAGACGGCAAAAAATGTGGACACCGAGCATCGTACCAAGACTCGTGCAGGTTTTGTCATGTTTGGTGTCTTTGAGAACTCGGGTCCAACGAGTTCTTGAAGTTCATCTACTGCCATATTAGTTTTTTATATTTTTTTTAGTAGTGAAATCGACCACAAATTGTTTTGGCCATATGCTTATTCTGCATGTATAGTTGAAGTTGTATTCGTTTTGTTATATGTAAACAAGTGCTTTTATTTATTTTGCCGAAATATTGAAGCATGTTCATTAAATTCGAATAGCCAAGTACATGACGAAGGATAGTTGTGTGATCCGTTTGAAAGATCTGAAATAGGTGTTATCTTGGGAACCTACTTAAATCAGAAGTCCTTGTAACAATTGAAACATGGTGTTCCGTCTAAGTGCTTAACCAGAGCATAGACGATCCGCTGGAAGACGCATGTTCCAAGAAGAAGCCACTTCGGCAGTTCTTGGTGCCACTTCCTGTTGACCGAGTTTATCGTTGGACCCCTTCGGGCCTTTAACAAAATCGGTGGGATTCTCGTATATTGATATTTGTTTTGAGGTTTCCAGCGGTCACTCAGTCTTGCCGATAATGACTTGTTTTTTTAAGTTGTAGCTGGACCTCTTCGGGCTGCCTACATACCATTGGAAAAAGGATCAAGCCACTCCTAGTTCATAATCACCTGTTTTGGGTGGATTATCGCCGGAGGTTCATCAAGGTCCAAGCACGTGGTACCAATTCGCCAGTTGACGTTTCGAGCCGATACACTCCTAGCTTGACGATTTTTTACAATCCTTCCCACCTCGTTCCGAGTTATCCAGCTCCCCGTTCTTTGGTGTTCTCGAACACTTTCTGTAGGACAAGATTGCCAACCTCAAACGGCCTAGATCTGACCTTTTGTTGTAGTAACTTTCTATCATGTGTTGGTAGTTCAGGATTCGTAAGAGTGCCTGATAGTGTCGTTCTTCCAAGGCATCCAGAGCATCGAGCATCATATCCTTGTTCAATTTAGCGTCTAATGGCATCTTAGCCCATGTAGACTCGTAACACTTACTTCGGCGGGTGCCATGCCCTCGACCCCGTAAGCGAGGGAAATAGGGGTCTTATTTTTGGCGCCCCTCGGTGTCGTTCGATGTGACCATAGGAGCTCACCTGTGGGAGATTGGAGGTGTATCCCTACCCCCCCCCCCGACCCTTGGTGGGATGATGGTCCATAGACATGCAATATCCAGTGTTGATTGGGTAGGTTGAGTTCCTCTTTGAGGTCTGGTGCAAGCTCGATCAGAAAATCGGCGAGAACTTGAGCCTTTGCTTCCGGTCTCCCACGGTAAGTGATATCGTATTCACTTAGGTCAATGGCCCATTTCGATAATCATCCGGACTGATTTATATTTTGAAGGATAGCCAGAAAGGTTGGTAAGTGAGAACGATGATCGAATTCGTTTGGAAGTATGAACGCAACTTCCTTGCTGAGATTTGAACCGCCAGTGCCATTTTTTGGAGCGTCGAATAGCGCATTCCGGCTTCAGTCATTCGCTTGCTGATGTAGAAAACAGGTCGTTGTTCTCCTCTGTTCCCTTTAATGAGGACACTGCTGATAACAAAGGAGGAGACGACAATGTACAAGTAAAGGACGTCTCCTTCTTTGGGTTTTGCGAGGATGGGTGGGGTGCTGATGTATTTTTCAGCTGGTTGAATGCCTCTTGCCACTTGTCGTCCTAGGTGAATTTTTTGGTACCGCGCAGGAAGTCATAGAACGGTAGGCATCGGTCATTCAATCGTCTTATGAAATGGTTGAGGGCGGCTACGCGCCCTGTTAAGCGTTGTACCTCCCTACAGTTTTACCGGCTGGGAAGGTCAATGATCGCGGAGATTTGTTTAGGATTGGCCTCGATCCCCTCTGTGTGACTATATACCCTAGGAATAAGCCGGATACCACACCGAAATTACATTTTGTCGGGTTGAGTTTCATTTTGTACTTGTTGAGGATAGTGAAACATTCAGCGATATGGGTGAGCTGGTCAGCCGCTACTAACAATTTTACCAGAAAATTGTCGATGTATACCTCCATGGTTGCACCGAGCTGTGAGGCGAACATCTTGTTAAACAAGCACTGGTATGTTGCGCCGGCATTTTCAGACCGAAGGGCATGACTTTGTAGAAGTATGTTCCTCGATCGATTATGAACGCTGCCTTCTCCTGATAATGCTGGTGTATGGCAATCTAGTCGTATCCAGAAAATGCATCCATGAATGTCAAGAACTCGTTTCAGGCGGTTGACTCGACGAGCTGGTCTATGTTCGGGAGGGGGAAACTGTCTTTTGCGCATGCCTTGTTGAGGTCGGTAAAATCAAACCATAACCTCTATTTTCTGTTCTTCTTCTTTCCGACTACCTGGTTTTCCAACCATTCTAGATATTTCACTTCCGTTATAGATCCATCGTGGAGTAATCTCTCTACTTCAGCTTTAACAGCGGCAGAATACTCGGGCCCGAGTTTCCTTCTCTTTTGCTTGACAGGTCTTTACATTGGATCGACGCTCAGCTCGTGGGGATGATCGTAGGGTCGATTCCTTTCATGTCACTGGTTGATCAGGCAAATGTAGAGACGTTGGCTATTTGGATATTGATGTCCCCAACGAGACTGGCTCATATGTGCACTGTGCGATCAGGGTGTTTGGCTTGGAGGACGACTTCCTCATCTTCTTACTTATGCGGGTAGACTTTATGTATCGGCTTGGCCACCGTATTGATGAATGTAGCTGCTTGGCGGATTTTCACCACACCACCAAGGAGGTGACGGGTCGCCCTCTGATCTTCTTTTAGGGCTAGGACGCATCTGTCGACTCCCGGAAATTTGACAGATTGGTGGTACGTGGAAGAGATGGCCTTTATGGAGTGAAGCCATGAAGTGCTGAGGATTGCGTTGTATGGGGGCGTTCATATCGATCACGAAAAATTTCACTGTTTGTGGTCCCCTCTGGCGGTTACTCAAAGGAGTATTAAGGAGTCTTTCGGAGGAACCGTTGAATTTGGTGAGTGACCGAGTTGAAGGTTTCACGTTGGTGAGATCGATATCCATCTTTTGGAGTGTTTTCTTGAAGATGAGGCCGAGCGAACTACATGTGTTGATGAGGACGCGACAGACTTTGCAGTGGCCGATCTCAAGTTCAACCAAGAGGGAGTCGTTGTGCAGTGAATAAACGCCGATACTATCTTCGGCAGAAAAGGTTATAGTTGCCTCATTACCTCCAGCTTCTGGCCAGCGTTCGGAGGTGTTGGCCTTCCTCTGGAATTATTTAAACGATCGGACGGAATCTTCGCATGGGGGCGATCAACCCATGATCACGTTGATCTTGGAGGCCGGGGTTTCACTTTCCCTATTGAGTTTGCTTCTGAGGTTTGTCTGCTCTGGACACTAGGGTGGATTATTATCCTTTCCCTTCTTCTTGGAGTTGGGCCGACTGAGTTGCTGACGAAGATCCTTCTTTTTGTGAGTGAGTTTTTCCCTTAGGTCGATTTTCTCGCGTGTGTGTGAGGTGCTTGTCTTGGTTGTTCTAACAGAGTATAAATATCCTAAACAAATCACTATCAAATTAATCCTAGTCTTTAACACACAAATAGTACTCTTGCCAAAAGAGATCAGGTATGGTACTTAGGGATCGAATTCACAGAGAGCACTGGCACACAATAGATTTCTTATATCTAAAGATTAAGCTAGGTGAATATATATATATATATATATATATATATATATATATATATATTAGAAAATAATCAGTTAAGAAAATATTCATTTTCAAGAAGTAGATATGCAATATGGAAATATGCTAATGCAAATATGGAAATAATGCAAATATGGAAATATTCTAATAAACTAACTTGATGCAAATGTTAATATGCTAAATCTAGGGTTTCAAGCTTAATGGATTATAGTGGATAGGAAGCACATATATAAAAATATACTAGTACTCAAATATTAATATTCTGACCCTTTTAACTCCAACACTCGTACGCAAGCAAAAGGAAAGACCATCGATCGACGGCTAAGGCCTGATGTCGATTGACAGTGAAATCAGAAGGAAGTGTGAACAAGATTTGATAAGTCCACCAGACTTGTTAGAAGAGCTCTCTCATGCACCAAATAGCCTAGTTCAATGTAGTCTGTTCTAGCCCAGAACCTACTCTCCTAGCCGTCCATGTCCTACTTTCGAGATCCTAGTTAGCTACTCTAGAATGCAAGCATTAAGCACAACAAAATATATGGATATTAACTTAGCTAGCAATCCTACTTTTGGGCTAATCCAAGATTGCTATCATTCAACCCAAAACCTAGTTGATGAATACTCAGCCATAATAAAAGAAAGAATAATAATCTGAACATAATGCATAGATAAAATATTGGGGTTCCGATACAAAATTTCCCTGAGGAGTTATGAATCTTCTCCCCTAAAAACCTAAAACTATAAAGCTATGTGTGTTGTGTCAACCCTTTCCTAAGCTTGTACTTGCACTTGCACAACCTCTTTGCTCTCAATACATGAGCATAAATATAAAAACCCTAAAATCTAGGTCAAAACTCGTCCAGGGCATTCTTGTCCTTAATCTTTTGAACTTGGGCTTTTCACTCGGCTGTCTGCGAGTTGGGCGGCGATCGATGGCAAGTGTGCAGCATCGATTGACCTTGGTCTTTCAACATCGGTCGATTCCATAGTTGTGTCGTCGATCGATGACAGGCTTGTATTTCGACTCTTCAAATAGTCAACTACGGATTCTTCTCCTCTAAATGCTCCAAAAGCTCCAAGTAACTCCATATATCTCCAAAACGTCACTAGACCTGTAAATACTCTAAAACATATCCTAGACACACATAATAGACCCTAAATAGAGCCTAGAACATGGCCTAAAACTGGTGATAAAGAGGCTATATCAATTCCCCCAGACTTAACCTTTTTCTTGTTCTTAAGCAAACTAAGCCTGTGAAAGAGGTTTTCAACCTGTGAAAGAGGTTTTCAACCTGTGAAAGAGGTTTGAAAAGCGAAGACTCACATAATGTCTAACTATAATTGTCACCTTACTCTTTTGCAACCACATCCTATCAAGTTAATCACAGAGAAACTTTGAATACGCTATCTTTGTAAAGCAACCAAATCATGTATACCAACAACTTAGCAAATACTAGTCTGACTCACCCCTCGACTGATTTCATTTCTTTGCATAAAATAAAGTGTAGGCTTTACCTTGGGAGTACCGATCAAAGGACACATGGATACTACCTCTGCAAGTATCTGAACAAGTAGGCACAAAGTCTTCTCTGATTCCTTTCTCCCCCTTTCTCTCTAAATCTTTCTAGATCTCAAACTCAATGAACAATGATTATGATAGAGTCCATATTGTCATCTTATTTTTTATTTTCCCCTTCTTTTTATTTTATTTTTTTGTATTTTCTTTTCTTTTTTCTTTTGCTTTTTGGGCAAAGTTGTTGGTGAATAGTGGGGTCATCGGTAATGTACCTACCCCTCGCTTCCAACGATGTGTGATCGTTCCTCCGAATTAGAATAATGGGGTCATAGGTAATTTACCTACCCCTCTGCATCTCGGGAAGTCATCTCAATCTTATAAGCTATTAGGTAGATGATGAAGAGAAAGAGAGAACTGAACCAAAGGTGGAATGACTAGTACCTACAGACTTTGCAGAAAGAATCGGATCCAGTGTATATCAAGCCCCAAAGCAAGCAGATAATGTCAGGATTAGTTTTGGAAATCAGCTTCGGTTCTTTAAACTTTCTAAGCAAGTGTGATATAATGGCAGGATGATTCACTTTGGTATCTCTAGTAATCTTCGCAACAACCTTCTAAAAATGGTGCTAAAGTGTGGTTAGTCAATAATAAATCTTGATCATAGTCCACTTCTTTACTCAATAAAACTTTTTTTGAAAAACGTATATATAGTAAATAAAGCTCAAAAAAATTAAATAGCATTGGCGAACCTCCCCTAGACTTAAATTACACTGTCCCTAGTGTAATCCACCTCGGATCGGTTAGGAAAAAATTAAATCATAAGTAAATAGATAGGTAGAGAAGCTCGATACCAAACTCTGTGAAGAGTATCGATCGATGGTAGGCATATGTAGTCGACCGTTGATCGTGATTCAGTCTCAACTCATGGTACCTCTATAGTGTCGATCGATGGTGACTCAAATAGTCTCTATAAAACAAAGTAAAACTCGAAATAAGTAATAGTATAAGCAAAAACTAAATAAAAACTTACTAAACAGTGGGTTTCCTCCCACTCAGCGCTTGGTTATAGTCTTTAGCTCGACATTGTGAACTTTCTGACTAGTAGGAAGTTGAATCAACACTTGGAAAATAAGGGTCTACATCTTATTTTCTCTTCTAAAACCAAGTACTGATGAAGTTCCTTAATGCCTCATCACTTCTGGTTTTCTCATTCCTTGTAACTGTTCTGAAAAAGTCCATTGAATGCATTCATGTTTCTAGTTTCTTAATACTGCGCTGTAGCATCCAAAGTCTGGCAGCCGTAGTCTCTGATAAATCCTCCAATTGCTGAGAAATATCTTCCTTCATCAGGCTCTGAGAAAATGCAATCTCGTCGAACCTATCTTCCAATTATACTTCTGCTGCTGTCTTTTGTTTGTGATCTTCAGCATCGATCGATGTGTTGGTGTTGCCGTCGATCGATGCTCGGTTTTCTGGATGCGTTGGTTTTGCTGTTGATCGATGCTCGATTTTCTGCCCAGTCGCATGCTGTCTCTTAACATTATCCAACTCTTGCTTCATCTCATCCATGCGTGCAGTCAAACCGGTAAGGCAGGTGTCTATAGGATAGTATACATCATCCAACCTTTTTAAAAAATCAACCAGTGACATATCTTGAGTTTTGTAGATCGCATTCACAATATCATCAATCTCTTCTCTGCTGAATGTCTGTTGATCCCTTTTAGACATAGCGATCCTTGCTGCATGCTCTGGTAAACATATGTAGCTCTGCTCAAACAAATTAGCTCTCTCTAGAACTGCTCTGATGTCTTCAGCTTGCACATTCACTACCCTTCCGTTTGTAGCTCGTGCATTACCATTCTCATCTCTATAGATGCCATACTCATCTTTTATTTCCCAGCGGAAAAGTTTGTTGCCTTCAATATTAAAGGCTCTCGTACCCTGCTCGAAACGCCAATCGATCGATGTCCTAATGGCTGTGTCGATCGATGGTGGCTTGATAGTGTCTGGATCAGTACGTATTGGTTCATGTCTCTGCTCCTTAATATCGATCGATGTCGAATGGTGTGCGTCGGTTGATGGCCTCTGCTGCTGTCCAATTATATTTTCCGATCCATTAGCCAGAATAAGGACATCTGCTACATCCTCCTTGGATAAATGTAGGAGTCTACCATCAATAGCATGTGCATGTCCCTCTGGGTCTCTGAAAATACCAAACTCATCTGATATAAGGTTACCAATATATGTCTCTTCTACTCCATGTTTGTGTTCTGGTTAGCGTCTGATGTCATTCGAAGGCCATGAGTAGCCTGTGATCGATGCTTGATTATCCACTCTCACGTTCACCACCCAGCCAGTTTCCTCTGATGCTAGGCCACGACATTCAATCTGCTCTTCCTCTTTGTAATCTTCATCATATCCTTCGCATACTAGACACGTGTCAATCTATGGTGTATGGTGACCGTCGATCGATGCTCCATAACCAGACTGTTGCGCGAAATGGTTTCATCTCCATTAGCCATGGCAAGAATGTCTGCAATATCTTCCCTCTTGACATTAAGTAGTTTGCCATCCATAGCTCTTGTGTAACCGTCTAATACTGAATCAGTATGGTTTTAGATAACCATATTCCTTACGCGTTCCATAGCTGAATCTACTTGGATAGCTGCTTCATGGTCAGTATCGATCGATGTTGAATTTCCAAATTGATGGGAAATATGAAAAACACCAGCCTCTTCCAAACCAATACCACGGTACTTGATCATCTCTTCTTCTCTGTATTCTTTGTCTTACTTGGGGTGGGCTGTATCGTAATCACCATCTGTGTGGTAATTGTTGATCGGTTATGGAGTGTGAGTGTCGATCGATAACAAAGGGTGGGTATCAACCGATTGCTGAACTGCAAGGGTGTCGATTGATAGTCTGGGCTGGGTGTCGATCGATGCTCCATCATCCGACTCTTCATCTAAGTCATAATCGCAGAAGCATGTGGCCACAAGTTCTGCATTATCACTCATATTCGTGAGGGCAGGTTTATTCTTATAAGTTTCATAATAGAGATTATGATCAATCAAGGAAAGGCACAACATGTTTGTCCTCGTTTTTCAGGTAGCTCCCACGGTAGCAATGAAAGCTCTTCCAAGTAACAAGTAAGAATTCCAATTGTTCTGGATATGGAAGTCTATCGGGACTAAGACATCCTTAATTTGCAGTGGGACATCTCTACAAATACATCCTGAATCCACTCTGGAGCAATCCACAAAGATGAAAGAATCGCTGGACGGCTCCACTTTCAGGTTCAATTTTTTCTGCCATAGCTCTGGGTATGATGCTCACCGATGATCTAGTATCATAGAAGGCGTTGGGACACTTGTGGCTTTTGATGAGACATGGCACCACAAATTTTTCAGGGTCACTTTTCTTCTCTAGAACAATCCTTTATTCCTTTATGGGGTGATCCTTGGCACTTTTATCAGCCATCATAGGCTCTGATGTACCTATTATCTGCTCCGGAGTTGCCATATTCGTGATCTTTGGAAAAGGAACCCGTTTTTCTGCTGGGAACCGTCGATCGATTTGACGATCGATGCGTCAAACGTTGTTTGGAAATTTTGCGATTCTACTAACCCCACAGGCTTCATTGATCGATTCGCGGCAGACAATGTCAATCAATATCTGTGTGAATGGCTTATTTCCTCTCGTAGCTTTTCTTTCTTCACTTCTACCCAAAAACCATCATCAATTAGTGCACTGAGCTAGTGCACCCGTCCAGCTTCCATTTTCTCCTTAATCTTTTGACGTGTTGCATTACGCAGATGACAGTCTTGGTCATGCCGGCTCCCATCCTCATCCCGAGTCAATATCAACGTCACAACCATTTGAACTCGTCGGCTTCTGTCGATCAATGTGGGTACTATGCTATTGTTCGTCGGTATGTGATCAGTGTCGATCGATGCTCAATTTTTTATGTCGGTCGATTCTGTCCGTAAAGATGTGTCAGTTGACGCGGAGTTGTTGCTGTCGATCGATGCTGGTCGTTTTTCTTTGTGGATCGTACGTTTGATTTTATCGGGATCAAAGAATAGTAGTTCTTGTCCTTTTTTGCTCTGGTGTGTCTTTGCATGCACCTGAAAAACAAGGAAAGGAAAATTTTAGTAACTTGAATGTAGTAACAAACCTAGACAAAATCCTTGGAACTAAATCTAATGGCGATCAATGCTCCCCGTCAACGGCACCAAATTTGACGTGAGTGTTTTAGTTTTTCTAACAGGGTATAAATGTACTAAACCAATCACTATCAAATTAACCTTACTCTTTAACACACAAATAGTACTCTTGCCAAAAGAGATCAGGTATAATACTTAGGGATCGAATCCACACAGAGCCATGGCACACAATAGATTTTTTTATTTCTAAAGATTAAGCTAAGTGAATATATATATTGGTTGGCAAACAATCAGTTAAGGAAATATTCATTTTCAAGAAGTAGAAATGCAATATGAAAATATGCTAATAATGCAAATATAGAAATAATGAAAATATGGAAATATTCTAATAAACTAAATTGATGCAAATGTTAATATGCTAGATATAGGGTTTCAAGCTTAATGGTTTATAGTAGATAGGAAGCACATATATGTAAATATACTAGGACTCAAATATTAACTATTCTGACCCTTTTAACTTCAACTCTCGTATGCGAACAAAAAGAAAGACCATTGATCGACGGCTAAGGCCTGATGTCGATCGTCGGTGAAATCAAAAGGAAATGTGAACGAGATTCGATAAGTCCACCAGACTTGTTAGACCAGCTCTCGCATGCACCTAACAGCCTAGTTCAATGTAGTATGTTCTGGCACAGAGCCTACTCTCGTAGTCGTCCATGTCCTACTTTCGAGATCCTAGGTAGCTACTCTAGAATGCAAGCATTAAGCACAACTCAATTTATGGATATTAACTTAGCTAGCAATCCTACTTTTGGGCTAATCTATGATTGCTATCATTCAACCCTAAACCTAGTTGATGACTACTTAGACAAAATCAAAGAAAAAAATAATAATCTGAACAGAATGCATAGACAAAATACTATGGTTCCAAAACAAAATCTCTCTGAGGAGTTGTGAATCTTCTCCCCTATAAACCTAAAACTATAAGGCTATGTGTGTTGTGTGAACCCTTGCCTAAGCTTGTACTTGCACTTGCACACACTCTTTTCTCTCAATACATGAGCATTATATAAAAACCCTAAAATCTAGGTCAAAACTCGTCCATGGCATTCTTGTCTTTTGTCTTCTGAACTTAGGCTTTTCAGTCGGCTATCTGTGAGTTGGGCATTGATCGATGCTGCAAGCGTCGATCGATGGCAAGTGTGCAGCATCGATCGACCTTGGTCCTTCATCATCGGTCGATTCCATGGTTGTGTCGTCGATCGACGATGGGGTTATACTTCGACTCCTCAAATAGTCAGGTATGGATTCTTCTCCTCTAAATGCTCTTAAAGCTCCAAGTATCACCATTTATCTCCAAAACGTCCATGTACCTGTCAATATTCTAAAACATATTCTAGACACACATAATAGACCCTAAATAAAGCCTAGAACTTAGCCTAAAATTGGTAATAAATAGGCTATATCAGTGTGCTTGATCGGGTTTTCGGTCTTCTTTTCTCTCCTTTGCGCGTTTAGCACATGGCGGGTGTCCGAGGTGTCTAATTTTTGGGTTTTGTTTGCGGAGATAAAATGTGCGGAGATTGGGAGTGGTTGTGGGTTTTTTGTAAGGAGCCGACTGCTTTCTTTTCAGTTGCTGACAAAGATCGTTGTTAGTGAGATTCGCCGATGAGGAGGTGAGAAGTTCGAATTCTGAATCGGACGAAGACGAGGAGAGGGGGATGACATTATAACGCCGATCATTTTTTGGCTGCGGGGTCTTTCCTCTTCTCCGCTGGAGTTGTTATGGTGTCGGGGCTCCTGTCTTCGGTTTTGATATGTTCGGCGGATTTGCTGACTGGCTTGCCACTCCTCTTCTCCTTGCTTTTTCTCCAGTTTTTGGCGTTTTTTGCTGATCGAGACCTGAGTGGTTAAACGGTGGTGCGTCCGCGGCATAGTCCACCCAAAGTTGTGGTAGTCGCGGAATTTGTTGGCGTCGTACGCAGACTGAGCCGTCGGGGTGCCGATTGCGATTATTGGCCATGACTTTCGCCCCCTTTTTCCAGAATTCCACTTTTGATCGCGCACTGTTGCCGATAAATCTGAGTCCTTATCCTTTTTGACCATATATACAATACCCCTATTTTTGTCGTCTTGCTTGTACGGTGCGTGTTGACGTGGCTCTTGTCGCTCTACAGACTTTATAGCTGCCTGCTTTAGCCGGTTTTTTCGGGTGATGTAAGCTTTGTCGTCTTCCGCCATTGTAATAAAGTTTTTGAAACGGTGGAGGGATTCCCGGAGGGATGTCGTAGGGTTCCCGCACTGATCTTTCCGGAAGGGTGTGTGTAGACGCAAAGCGTTTTGGAGTGCTTCAACGACCGTTTCGTCCGGGATGCTGACTAGCTAAACCACCGCTTTGAACTTCTCCGTGAAGTCCTTTAGGCTTTTGCCGTTCGTTTGGGTCATTTTCCATACATCTGCGGTCGGGCTCCCTTTCGGGTGAACATGATGTACTGCTTGAGGAACTGAGACGATAGCTCGCGAAAGCTAACGATGGAGTTCTAAGGTCTCTGGGAGAACCAGGTTAGCGCTGGTCCAGAGAGAGTTTCGAAGAAAAGCTGACAAAAGCCGGCGTCTTTTTCTTCTTCTGGAAAAAAGATTTGTCCATCGCTATGTTGAAGGTCGTTAAGTGTTCGGTGGGGTCGGAATCGCCGATATAATACGGAATGTGAAGCTTTTTGGGACCCTTATGTTGGTGATCAGGCGGGTATCAGGGTTCACAAGGTTGCGGCGAGGACACGCTTGATCTCGGGCCCGGAGTTGCTGACGCTGTGGATCTTCGAGTTGAGGTTCTGCAAAGTAAATTAAGTTATGCAATTTGGCGACTGGTTTCAACTTCCGGGTTGGCGGTAGCATGTAGTGGATGTCTGTCGCCGGCTAGCGTTGGGTTTGTTGAAATAAAGAGCTGTCGACGTATGTTTTCGGCTGCGGCTGTTTCATCGACCTTGGGGGCTGCAGCGGTGAGGCCCGCGAGTTGTTTGTTTGTCTTTTTCGTGGTCCTTTCTTGTGCGAGAAGGCAGTAGATGATGCTCTTCATCATGTTGTGCAGGTCGCCGAGGTTGGTGGTAACCTCCTCGGGCTCTTTCCTTTGGGATGAAGTGGCTTCTATCGCTGTTTCCTTGTTGTGTCCGACGGAGCTTTCGGCCGGGTTCATGGGATAAAGCTGTGTAACGTTGCTTCCTAAAGGGTCCCCACAGACGGCGCCAAATGTTTAGTCGAATTCCAGCTAAGCGATTATGTAGGAAAATGTTATGTTTAGTGGGTTTTAAGAAGACGTTATATAAATTTTTAGTGTTTCTCTACAAGAGGTTCGGATACAACTTCGGTAAACAAGAGATGTCCTGTGATCGGAAACTGATCGGGATTGTTACTATTGTCTCTTTTTGGAAGTTGTCTTCTTGATTTCGGATACCTTCTTTCTTCCTCTTTGTCCTCTCTTTATACTCAGATCCTTTGGATGCACTTCGGTCTTGACCTAATTCGGCTGGGCCGAGGTGATCATGGGCCGGTAACCCACGGGCTTCAATCTCTTTCTTTGCTTTGTTGGGCTGAAAGTCAATAATCGCTTGGGCCTGAGGGGGTGTAACTCTCCTATAACACTTATCTTTGCATGAAAAGACTAATTTTGATGGCAAGAAAAAGGCCATGTTTGCTTTCCAAGTTGCATGAGCAGGTGAAAAAGAACATTGAATTCAAAAATGAGAAGTATCAAAATCAAGCTAACAAAAACCGGAAGAAACTCATCCTTGAACCAGGTAACCTAGTTTGGATCCATTGTAGGAAGGAAAGGTTTCCTAATGAATGAAAATCCAAGCTGATTCCAAGGATGGATGGACCATTTAAAGCTCTAAAGCACATCAACAACAATGCTTACCGAATTGATCTCCAAGGTAAGTACACGGTTAACTCAACCTTTAATGTTTTTGAGTTGGTCCCTTTTGTTGCAGATATTCCTGATTTTAGGTCCAATCCTCTTCAAGTGGGAGGGGAAGATATGAGCATGGCCGAGGAGAAGGAGATGGATGAACTAGCACTTGAACTGGATGGACAAGAGATCAAAGAGGATGGACCAATGACCCGAGCTAGGACCTAAAATGCTTAAGGGAATGGTTGTGGCCTTTGTCAGAAATATGGATCAGAAGGAAGACAAGAGAAAAGAAGCCCAATCCTTTTTAATAATTCTTTCAGCCTTAGAAGAGTTTGGGCCGACCAAAAATATGGGTGACCCGCTCGACCAGGCACATTCATCCGACCCGTTCACCCGATCAAGTTACCACCCAGATGACCAACTCACCCAACCTGCTCACCCGATCTAGTCACCACCTAGAGGACCCACTCACCCGATCCGCTCACCCAACCAAGTCACCACCCAGACGACCCGTTCGACCCGACCACCCCACCCGAGCCACTAGAATTCTGATAGACGGAGAAAGACCTAGGTGAGGGGTCAGTATTGGCCCAAACCTTGTTTTCCACAAATTTTTGTCATGTTTTCGTTTTCTTTGGTCAAGTCTTTTCTTTAGTTATTTTCTTTGTTTTCCTCATTGGCTTCCTTATAAAAGGCCTAAGAACTCTATGAATAAAAACCTCTGATCTTTCTTACAAACCGAGTGCAGAAATTTCTTGTTCCCTTGCGAGCATCTTTAATTGTTGGTGTGTCATATCTAGCAATCGACTTAGTTAAATCTTTGGGGTGTCATATCCAATGGGAAAGCCATTATAGGATAAATCAGAAGTCTATTCCACAATCTTTTGTGCAACCCTTCATTCCGCCCATCCTTCTCGTCCAAGGATCTATCGATTCTCGTCCAAGCAAGTGAATTCTTGGGTCAGTTCGTATTAGATGCACTGCTTTCGGTTATAAATACTAACCAAACTATATATACCACTTCTACTTATAATCCAGCGCACAGCGAAATGGAAAAGGAGGGTATGAGTAAATGGGTTACTCAGTTTAGCAGTTTTAGACCAGCCTTTCGACATGAGACTTTATTCTAACCAATGCAAGACGAGAAATGACTAGCTACTAACAATCAAACAATCAATTAAGGACAACACAAACAACAAGAAATGCAATGAACTTGGTCACTACTACATATAGACTCGACTCAAAACCAAGCAACCTAAACTCTATGACCAAGTGCACACACACAGTTGTTCCCGACCATGGTGACTGACATGTGGGGTGCCCCCACGGGCTAAGAACCACAGCTCCTATGTGACTACCCACTTGTGTAATGTTGGCTCATCTGGCATTATCCACCAAGCGGTTTCCATAGTCACTTATGCCCAGACTCGGAATGACTTAATCCTATCAGGTGTCTTCACTCTCCTCACATAACATCCTTATCCATACACATCTCTTTTTGGACGCCACCCATTCTTGGTGTTTCAACACATCATTCATATTTACTTCTCGTTCTCATTCTTTAACACATTCATTTAGACACCACCCATTCTCGGTATCACACACAATTTAACTTGCCATCAATACACACAAACTTACCATTCATCTATCAGGTTCTATCCATTCATCTAATAACCTAAGCGTTCAATTCATCTAGCTACCCAGCTTCCACCAGACAATCATCACAAGTAAACATTCACACAAACAATACAACATTGAGTCTCTCACATCAACACAAGTCAGTCCATTAAGTTCTTTAAAACTTATGAGTATTCTTATGCAATATGATTCATGCATCTAATAACATAGCAGCCATTATGAACTACCAACCTAATTAGCAAGCAATCTAACCAAAAACTAATTCCCACATCAAGTAGTACACAAGATCATGAACGTAAAATGGGTTCAAGTCACCTCACATGGAAGTAGATCTGACTAATATAGAGAAGAAGGAACAAGATTAAGCACCGAACAAGGCGACCAAGCACTCGGACTCAGATGGTTTCTCACCGACGATAACCGACGGCTCCTCTAGGACTTGCAGTTGTGCATGGCAAGGAGAGAGAAGTGACGGCGTGGGTAGAGTGACGAGAGAGAAATCTCGAGGAGAAAGAGGAAAAGAGATGACTAGTAGGCCTTTTGGTCTCCGAGAATTCCTTGCAGGGCTTCGCTTAAGATTTTTGATGGGAGAAAAGAAGGGAGGCTTTTCATTTATAGGGGAAGGAAGGATAAACCCTAGGTCTAACCCAAATGGACCATTTACCTAATGAGTTTTTCCTTAAACCCAAGAAGACCTTTAGATATGTATTCTGGGTCGCTACAATTCTCCCCTCTTTTTGACCCGAATTCCAATGCTCAAACTTCGAGTCATAGCAGCCAAAAACCTGAAGAACATTAAATACACACCAGTCAAGGGGGGACACAATTCGATAATGAACTTTACTCAATGATCACTTTTAAAACCAAAGAATGGATTGAATATAGAGATTATGGAGTAGGAGTACAATAGTATAAGAATAAGGCTTTAGGCACACCAATCAATTAGTTTGAAACCTTAGCATTAGGAAGGTACCCTTCAGCTCACAATGTGACACCCTTGATCCGGTGTGAGATAACTGGATTAGTTCACCGTGAATAAATTAAACAATAACATGCCCGACAAAGTAAAGAACTTTAACCATGTCGAAGATGCCACGCCTGGCAAAGGCATCCTGGATGTTACCGGTCCAATCAGCACCATAGTAGAAGTATAGATATAGTTGGTGGGTATATAAAAATCATTTCACAAAGTTCTTGCCAATGGAAAATTTTCACAAGCTAAATAAAGTTTTTGAAAATGGTGGAAATGATGATCCCTTAGGTTAGTACTAAGGAACCTTAACCAAGGCTCTGATACTAATTATAACGACCTGCTCCCCCGGTGTCTGGTCCCAGGTTTAGAGTGCGGTGTTAAGGACACATGTCTACTCATTTAGACCCCACCGTGTCCCGTTGCTGGTCACACGAGTCCGGAACGCATTGCCTTAGGTAATAAATACCAACCCAACTATATACAGAACTTCTACTTACAGTCCTTCTGTTACAAACCAGGGGGATTTTAACAATGAAACCAATTTTCAAGGATTTAAACTCAAGAATATTTCAAGAACAATTGGATTCATCTTAAAAGCTGGACCATAGAGGTATAAATTTTAAAAACCGGAGGTTTTCCAACGCTCCAGCTGCGAGTATCAGCTTTTAAAAGTAAATTTAAGACCACAAAAGGAATGGCCCGAGCCAAACCAAATGATAGGATTCAATATGGATTTCTTAGATTTCCAACAAGCCCAGAATAAGGAGAATAGACTGAGTGAAATTGAAGTTATGATCAATTTCCCAAAACCGGCCAAACAAGTTCTTCACTTGCCTTATTTGGAAGATCCGGGTCTCACATTAAACCAACCTCAAGAATTGCAACCAGGAGACCTTCTAAATAATTCAGAGGAAGTCCACAACATATTAGAAAGCACCCCGATACACTGTATCAGGTGGATTCCAATTAGACAAGAAGATAGGCCCGTTTTGCATCAATTGGCCAAACCGATATTATTTGTGGCTGGTCTTCAATCCAATAAGTTTGGTCCGACCCAAACTTATCTATGGATGCCAGGAGATCATCTTACCCATCCAGAATACATAATCCACGATCAAGAAGAGTTCCCCATCATCCTTCCATGCACCAGCAGCCACAGGATCAAGAGGACCCTCTTATTATTCAACTTACCTTACATGGATGCATTTCTACTTGAAGTTAGTGAAGAACAACGGCTCTCTTTCCTAAGACTCTGCGTTTTGTAGCCTATAAACACATCCAGAGTGCCCTAATAAATCAATTCTTCCTTCTCAAGCTATCAGGATACAAAGAGAACATCACAACTTCCTTTTTGGCAGATATTCTCTCATTAAGGCCTAACGGCTAGTTTTTGGATTTTCAGAAAGTATTCTCATTTTATTTAGCTTTCTAAGTCTTTTACAGAGAACTATATAAGATCATTAGATATCTCATTGTAAGCCACGAATCATTTTACCTAAAATCTAATAAACTTCTTATTTTCTTTTCTCCAAAGTCTTTTGTGTCTTTGAGTTATCTTGATCATCAAGCCTTGTGTGGATTCACTAGTCTAGGTGATTAGCGAGTTAGTCTGCTTGTGGAATCAGGCACCCTACTTCATGGTTGATTGTGGAATCATTCAGCAACCCATTCTATTCAGTACCATCATCATCACTTCCATCCAGTCGTTTCTATAGTTGATTAGATCAATTGTACAAACCACCCCTCTTGTTGGATCGTCCATCTTCTTTGACCCAAGGATCATATAGCCTTTGATAGCTTAGGCTTGTATAATTCTGGTATCAGAGCTGAATTTCCTTCAGCATCAGATCGTATATATCCCTATCTTTTTATTTGCAATCATTTGTTGTTTCATTGGTTTTTGCATTCATAAAACATAAAACTATAAAAATCGTTTGTTTCTTGTTTCCTTTATTTTTTGGTATGAATAATCATATAAAACCTAAAAAATCATCCTGTTCTTGTTGAATCTAGTTAGTTTATCTTTTCACAAAACCATAAAACCCATAAAAATAAATCAGTTTGTCATTTGTTGCATTTAATTGTTTCACTTTTGTCCAAATCAAAACAAAAATTATAAAGAGTGTGTTCATCCTGCTCTTCTTCATGTCGAATTTTTTTCTGTTAGATCCCTTCCTATTAAAAAAATCATAAAAACTTGTTAGTATTAATAGTAGATTCGAATTTCCTTAGTTGGTCGGGTTTTCAAAAAAGTTTCCTTTTTCGACCAACCTTATTTCTTTCAAATCTTTTGCTTGCACATTTTTTTCTCTGCTATTTTTTGACCATAAACCAAAAAGATCAAAACTATTTCATTAGTTATCCATTTTTAAAAAAATTAAAAAAGAAAAGTTATATTTCCTTAGTTTTTCTTTTTAACAGAAATCTGAAAACTTCTATTTTTGTTTTGTAGTCTATTATTTTCCTTTCCTTTAGCTTTTTTGGTACACGTTTCTTTTAAGTATTTTTCTTTGAATATTTCTTCTTCTTTCGAGATTTTGTCCTAACACTTGGTAGACATGGCGTCTGAAGAAGAAGCTGATTAGTACAATATTTCAGAAGTTGATTGGGGTGAAGAACTAGGATACTCATGGGAAGGACAAAGCTATGGAGACTGCTATGAACAAAATGACCAGTGTAGAGAGTCATGGACTGAAGATGGATATGAGCGCGAGCTATGTCGTGGGGGTTTTGATTCCAAGCCACCAGGCCACTACAAGAGCCATACCATCAACAAGAACTATTCTAAACCTTGGATAAATTTACAAATAAATTTTATGACTATAGTCCAACAGCTTTAACCAAAACACTTGTGTCTTTTTCAGGACAAGAGAACTACTCCAGATGGGAAGAAGAAATGGAGAATTATTTTTGGGAGTACAAAGTTCCAGAACATAAGAAGTTGTCCATAGCCTTAGAAATCCTTGTAGGAGAAGGCTTACCAATGGTGGCTTCAAGAGTAAGAATGTCGCATCTACTTCAAGGAACCAAGTCCAGATTGGTCATATGTCAAAGAGCTGATTTATGAACAATTCGAGATGAGGAGCTCACCCCCAAGAACCTGTCCCAAAACCTTTGCTTAAACTGAAACTGAAACAGCTACATCAGCATGGGGTAACTTTAAATTTTTCCACTATGGTTCATATGATGAGTTTTGTTTGTATAAGTTTTCAGGAAGAAGTGAAGACCCCAGAAACTATCTTCAGTGGGAAGAGGACATGGAAAGGTACTTCGAGTGCAACTCCATTCCAAAGGGAGAATACTTGTCCTATGGTCAAGGATAGCTCACTGAAAAGGCTCAAAGGTATTGGGACAGAGAAGGGAAATTTAGGAAAAAAATCCAGGAGCCTCCTATACGCACTTGGGAACAATTCAAGGGGGTCAGGAGGGATAGATTTGCAACTCACAACCCTACACAACACGCCGAGAAGGTGTCTAAGAGAGTAGTACAGCCCCAAGTCTTGCAGCCAGAAAACCAGAGGCAAAGCTCAAAACCAGTGCATACACACCAAGCCAAACGAAACCAAGGTGTGTACTTTAACTCTTTAAAACCACCTGAGGTTATTTGTTATAGGTGTCAAGGCCAGGTTCATCTTGCAAAATATTTCCCCAAAAAATGACCTGTGAAGTTAGCACTACCTGGAGCTAAGGTAACCAACTTGGAGGTAAGTGAGGCAATCAAATCAGATTCTAAAATTTCCAATGCAAGTTCCATGCCCTTTTCCTTGCAAGAAAGTGTTAACACAGGTTTAGAGGTGGAAAATATCATGAAGACCATCAGGCACAAGGTCAAGAGCTAAACCTTGCTCTGCAAGAAAAACCAAAACTTGAGATAGCTCAAGTCTTGGTTCAAGATAAGTTAATTTCTGAACTTAATGAAATTAATTCTACTTATCAAAATACTGGTATGATGCACTTGCACTTTGTCCAGAATGTTGATGAAGGTTTAGGTAAGGAGGAGCCACGTCCAGAAGCTCACCAACCTGAGGAGAATGGGCATTATACACTAGACACTTTCTCACCAGCTGATCATGATTTAAATTAGACAAGTACCAAAGCTGAATCAATGCAATATGCTATGAGTGGTAACCAAGTAAGCAAAGCTCTAAATATTAATCAGTACTCTGTTTATGAAACTCCAAAGACAGATATAATACACTTGAATCTTGCTCAAAATGTTGAGATTATTTCAGGTTGCAAGAAGTAAAGCTTGTTGCTTAACAAAAAGGAACCACCCCCAATGGTGATCAACACCATTGCCACCAAAGATGAAAATGCCACGACCACTCCTAAGCTCAAGGAGAGACCTTTCAAACTCGATAGAGTCAGAGGAGTAATCATGTCCTATATTCTCAAAGGACAACCACCTGATGCGATATCAAGGTAAGACCTTAGAAACACAAAAGAGAATGAAACCTGAGTTGCTCTATCTTGATGCAGGTTTCTCAGTTTTGAGGTTGAAAATTTGTCAAGGGGGATGGTATGATGTTGTCATTAAGTCCATTTCTGAGACAGAGGTCGACCATGGCCATTATTCAACAAGTCAGAGAACTATCCAAGATGTATGCTTAGTAAATCAGTCATATCTTACAAACCAGGAGGTCTTTAACAATGAAACCAATTTTCAAGGATTTTAAACTCAAGAAGATTTCAATACCAATTGGATTTATCTTAAAATCTGTCTGTACCAGAGAGATATAAATTTTACAAACCGAAGGTTCTCCAACCCGTCCAGCTGCGTGTATCCGCTTTTAGAAGTAAATTCAAGCACATGGAATGAGCGGCTCGAGCCAAATTATAGGCTTAAAGATGTATTTCTTAGATTTCCAACAAGCCTAGAAAGAGGAGAATAGACCGAGTGAAATTGAAGTTATGATCAATTTCCCAAAACCGTCCAAACCTGTTCTGCACTTGCCTTATTTGGAAGATATATGTCTAACATCAAACCAACCTCAAGCATTGCAACCAGGCGACCTTCTAAATCATTCAGAGGCACTCCAAAACATCTTACGAATCATCCCCATACACTGGATCAGTCGGATCCCAATCAGACCAGAAGATAGGCCTTGTTTGCATTAATTGGCCAAACCGATATTATTTGTGGATTGTCTTCAATCCAATCAGTTTGGTCCGACCCAAACTTATCTATGGGGGCCAGGATATCATCTTAACCATCCAGAAGACATAATCTACGATCAAGAAGAATTCCCCATCATCCTTCCATGCACCAGCAGCCACATGATCAAGAGGATCCTCTTATTATTCAACTTACCTTACATGGATGCATTCCCACTTGGAGTTAATGAAGACCAACGTCTCTCTTGCCAAAGACTCTGAGTTTTTGAGCATCTACACGTTACAGGAGTAACCTAATATATCAGTTATTCCTTCCCAAGCTATCAAGATACAAAGAGAACATCACAACTCTCTTTTTGGCCGATATTCTCTCATTAAGTCCTAACGGCTAGTTTTCGGATTTTCAGCATGTATTCTCATTTTCTTTAGATTTCTAAGTCTTGTACTGAGCACTATATAAGCTCATTAGATATCTCATTGAAATCCACAAATCATTTTACCTAAAATCTAATAAACTTCTTAGTTTCTTTTCTCCAAAGTCTTTTGTGTCTTTGAGTTATCTTGATCATCAAGCCTTGTGTGGATTCACTAGTCTAAGTGATTAACGAGTTAGTCTTCTTGTGTAGTCAGTCATCCTACTTCTTTTTTTATTGTGGAATCAGTCAGCAACCCATTATATCCAGTACCATCAGCATCTCTTCCATCCAGCCTATTCTATAGTTGATTCGATCGATTGTACAAACCTTCCCTCTTGTTGGATCGTCCATCTTCTTTGATCCAATGATCATACAGCCTTTGATAGCTTAGGCTTGTATCACCTTTGAATTTGGGAATGGAAAGGGAGGGCATGAGTAAATGGGTTACTCAGTGAAGCGATTAAACTAGCCTCCCTGGATGAGATTTTATTCTACCCAATGCAAAACGAGAACTGACTAGCGACTAACAATCAAACAATCAAATAAGGACGGCACAAACAACACGCAATGCAATGAATTTAGTCATTACTACACATGAACTCAATTCAACACCAAGGAACCTAAATGCAAGCAAACATGTTTCCTCTACCATGGCATATGTCTTGCAAGGGGCCCTCACATGCTACAAACTGTAGCTCATATGTGACTACCCTTTTGTGGACCGTTGGCTCATCTGGCACTATCCACCCAGTGGTCTCCATAGTCACTTATTCGCACACTCAGCATGACTCGATTCTAACCGCCAACTTCACTCTCAACACATCACATCTCATCACATCACTATCCACACACATCTCTTTCTACACGCATTCGTTCTCGGTGTATCAACACATTATTCATTTTTACTTCTTGTTCTCATCTTTAACAGATTCATTTAGACACCACTCATTCTCGGTGACACACACAGTTCAACTTACCATCAATACACAAAACCTTACCATTCATATATCAGGTTCTATCCATTCATCTAATAACCTAAGCGTTCAATTCATTCTAGCAACCTAGCTTTCACAAAACACTCATCACAAGTAAACACTCACACAAACAATACAATAATCAATCTCTCACATCAGCACAAGGCAGTCCATTAATTCCCTTAAACAGTATGAGTTTTCTTATGAAATATGATTCATGCATCTAACAATCTAGCATCCATTGTGAACTATCAATCTAATTAGCAAGCAACCTAGCCAAACCTAAATTCCCACATCAAGAAGCATACATGATCATGAAATTAAACTTGTTTCCAATCACCTCACTTAAAATTTTATTTGATAGATATGGAGAATAGGGAACAAGAGGATACAATGAACAAGGCGACCAAGTAGTTGGACTTGGCTGGTAGCTCACAGACGACAGCCGGAGGCTCCTAAAGAATTTGAGGTGGCCCACAGCAAGGAGAGAGAAGCGACATCTTGGGTAAAGAGAGGAGAGAGAAATCACGAGGAGACAGAAAGAGAGAGGACTGGTAGGGATTTTGGTCTTCTGGAATTTATTTCAGGGCTCCACTTAAGATTTTTGATGGGATAAAAGGATAAGGAAGGCTCTTTATTTATAGGGGGAGAGGGTAAACTCTAGGTTTAACTCTAATGGACCATGGACCTAGTGAGCTGTTCCTTAAAGCCAAGAAGATTTCTGGATATGGATTTTGGGTCGTTGCTTCTCCCCTATTTTTGACCCAAGTTCCAATGCTCAAACTTCGAGTCATAATCGCCAAAAACAAGAGAGAAAAATAAACAAACACCAGGCAAGGGGGGAGCACAATTCGGTAATGAACTTCATTCAAGGATCACTTTTAAAACGAAAGAATGAATTGAATATATAGAATATGGAGTAGGATTACAATAGTATAAGTATAAGGCTTTATGCACACCATTCAATCAGTAAGAAACCTCAGCATTAGGAAAGGTACCTTAAGCGCATAGTGTAACACCCTCAATCCGGTCTAAGATAATTTTATTATTTCACCGTGCAACAACCAAACAAGAGCATGCACGAAAAACTAAAGAACTTTAACCATATCAAAGATCCCACAGCTGACCAAGGCATCATGCATGTTACCGGTCCAATCAGAACCATTATAGAAGTACAGATATAGTCGATAATTTTAGAAAAATCATTTCACAAAGTTCTTGCGTATCCAAATTTCACAAACTAAAATAAGGTTTTTTAAAAAATGGTTGAAATGATGATCCCTTAGGTTAGTACTAAGAGACCTTAACCCAGGCTGTGATGCCAATTGTAACGACCTGCTCCCCCAGAGTCTGACCCCGGGTTAAGAATGCGGTGTTAAGAACATGTGTCTACTCATTTAGTACTAGCGACCAACAATCAAATAATCATTTACAGCATATGCAGCCCTTCGCATAGGGGAATGAAAAGGGATGACATGAGTAAATGGGTTACTCAATGAAACGGTTCTAAACTAGCCTCCATGCATGAGACTTTATTCTACTTAATGCAAGACGAGAACTGACTAGCGACTAACAAAACAAACAATCATTTAAGGAAATCACAAACAAGCAATGCAATAAACATAGTCATTACTACACATGAACTCAATTCGACACCAAGGAATCTAAATTCCATGACCTTGTGTAAGCACAGTTTTCCTCTACCATGGCGGCTGTCTTGCGGGGGGGGCTCATGGGCTACCCATTTGTGGACCGTTGGCTCATCTGGCACGGTCCACCATGCGGTCTCCATAGCCACTTATTCCCACATTCAGTATGACTCGATCCTAGGGGCACCTTCACTCTCAACACATCGCATCTCATCACATCACTATCCACACACATCTCTTTCTAGATGCCACCCGTTCTTGGTGTCTCAACACATCATTCATATTTACTTTTTGTTCTCATTTTTAACAAATTCATTTAGACGCAACCCGTTCATTAATGTCACACACAATTCAACGTGCCATCATTACACAAAACGTCGACATTCACCTATCCGGTTCCATCCATTCATCTAATAATCTAAGCGTTCAATTCTTTCTAGCAACTAGCTTTCACCAAACACTCATCACAATTAAAAACTCACACAAACAATACAACAATCAATCTCTCACATTAACACAAGACTGTCCATTGATTCCTTTAAAATGCATGAGCTTTCTTATGCAATATGATTCATGCATGTAACAACCTAGCGGCCATTATGAACTACCAATCTAATTATCAAGCAACCAAGCCAAACCCAAATTTCCACATCAAGAAGTATACATGATCATGAAAGTAAATTGGGTTTGAATCACCTCACTTAGATAGGTTCTAAAAATCAGTCTAGGCGGTGCCTAGGCCCCCGCTTAGGCGGCAACTCGGTCATATCCGAAACGATTTTCCTAAAATCCGAAGCTATTCCAATTCGGTTAAAATAGGTTGAATTGATCTAAATATGTTTTGCATATCCAATTTTAATAATTTATCACAATGATTTAATATTTCTATTTAAAAACTAAAATATTTCATATACATCTCGTATATATAAAAACTAAATCAATAAATCAATATCCACCTAATCGCTAATCCTCTATAAAGCGCTCAGTTACCGTCTAACGATTTCTTGAAGATAATAAGAAGTAGATCTGATAGATATGGAGAACAAGGAACAAGAGGAAGCAACGACCAAGCAGTTGGACTTGGATGGTAGCTCAAGGACAACGAACGGCGGCTCCTCCAGGAGTTGCTGTAGCGCACGACAAGGAGAGAGAAGCGACAGCGAGGGTAGAGAGAGGAGAGAGAAATTGCGAGGAGAGAGAGAGAAAGAAAGATGACTGCTAGGGATTTTGGTCTTCAAGAATTCCTTGAATGGCTTTGCTTAAGATTTGTGATGAGAGAAAAGAAGAAGGGAAGCTCTTTATTTATAGGGGAAGGGAAGGTAAACCCTATGTTTAACCCTAGTGGACCATGGACCTAGTGAGGTCTTCCTTAAACCCAAGAAGATTTTTAGATATGAATTTTGAGCTGTTACATAATCTTTTCCATTTCGTTAATTATGCTGCCTTCCTTTTGCATTCCTTTCCTCTTCTCAGCCGTCTTCATTGTTGAGCTAAACGTACCAATGTAGATAGGCCGAATTTGTCGTTTAATGTGACTTGAGGAAAGAGCTAAGCCCATCTCCAAAAAAAAACTAGAAAATACCAAAAAATCATGCTTCAAACCATAGATATGTATGTGCAATTTTCCAGAGCCCAAATTGTCCACTTCTTTTATTCTACCATTTATTTCCGAAAACCCTAATTTGACACATAAATGTTGTATATATAAATTACAAAACACCAAAATTATAATAATCTCGTAAGATATTTATAAGAAAGATCTGCACAGTAGATTTCATTTTCATCAAGTGTGTCATTTTCATTTGTATTTTAACTTTTATCAACCTCTATTGTTATGTCAGCAATTGATAAATGTATCCTGCATATTTCTTATGATTTCCATGTTGCAGTGTTTAGTCGAATATTTATCGTGTCATATTTGCAACAATTCAATATACGAGCAACAATTCAATATACGAGCAACAATTCTTCGATATCTTGTGTCATACAATATTTTTTTTTTTTGTGCAACGTGTCATACAATATCTATTATGCAATCAGTAGCTCTAACGCTAACTACTACTATTCGATACAAGTTTCCTTGCCAATTTTAAAAAGAAATTTCTTCAATCAAACAGTAATACGATCGTTGAGTATGGATACCCTTATCAACGCAAAATACTTTCTTTATGTACTTGTTAACATTTAATAGTATATATGTATGGAGGGATTGTTGACATAACATAAAAGATAACATAGAGGGATTACATGAAAGTCGTACATATTGTAGAATTTAGGATTCAATGTATAAGATAAAACCGAAAAGGAACTCATACATCTTGTAACACGAACCACACAAATGCCATACAAAACAAATCATAATCAGCTTATTAATAAAATATCTATATATGGTTTTTAAAGATAGATATCTTCACTTATATATAGATATGATCAGACGGTTCCCCAAGATCATAAAATATATATACCTAGTGTGTGATATTTAGCTTCACAATGAAATGTAGTTGTATTCTCAGAAACTTTCCCATTGTACTTCAAAGCTCCAGCACTTGTGATAATACACACCCATACTAAAAGAGAGAAATAAAATTAAAATTTTGAAGTTAACACCAAATATAATTTATAATACGGTGAATCTCTAAAATGATAGATGTACAAAACACTTACATTAAAACTAGCTTAGCTTAGCTTGCTTGTTGCTCTCCAGCATTAGACCGAAGTGAATCTGAGGAAAGTGTGCCCACTACCATATGTGCAATCAGTTTAAATATATATTTGCTTATTAAATTGTCTTAAGAAAATGTCAGAGATATGTACATAGGACACCTATATACATACAACTAAAAGGATAAAGTACATCTATATATCCCTATAATAACATACAAGAAAAATAATAATAAGGATAAGTACATATATGCCACCACCTGTACATACAAAATGCTATTGTAGGGATGTGATTAGCAAGCCATTTTGATGAATTTTTAATCTTATATCTAACATTAGTTAAAATGTAGAGAAAGTAACTGGAAATTGTAATGGTCATTCTTTCTATGATTTAAATGGACTTTTATAAGAAAATGAACCTCTAATGTACTCCCTTCTTTTAATAGATCAGATATATCTTTTTTTTTAGTAAAGATCAGATCAGATATATCTTACCGAAAAAGAAACACATGTTTGAAAAAAAAATGTGAGCCGCTTACAAAAATGAAAACTTACATTCTTAGCGGCGGTGCTGAATGCTTCTCTGTGGCTTATGTCTGGATTATTAGCCTTGATCCTTTGAATTTCCTCTCTTCGGAATTTTCAGTTTAAACACAAATCAATGACTTGAGTCAACATATTTCAAATATTAGAAACATAATTATATGAATATATGAAGGTCTAAATAAATTTGTTACTTTATAAATTGATTGTAGGCTGAAGGTACTCTCTGCCTCTTCTCCGGAGCTGAACGACGATATAAGAAATAAACATAAATTATTCTGTATGTTTACTTATTTAATTATATATAAAAGAAATGGTCACTTACGACGGTTTACAACTCTTTGCTCAGTAATGGTACGAGCTGAAATTCTGGAAGAAATTTTGGTGTGGCCTCTTGAGGACGATCCATACTCTGGCATTGCATAGGGTGTTCCCTATTCCATATTTCATATTCAATCTTAGATTAATAAATATATGAAGTGCAACCTTTGTTTTAAATAACTTGGAATTTTCAGACTGAAATGATGAATCATAAGGATTGAGTAGCAATCATATATGTATTGTCTAATTTAGGAAATGAAGAGAGAGAAAAAAGTGGACCAACTAAAGGACGTTTTATAAATTGTTAAAGAGTAGTAAACCACAAAACCTTTAAAGAAAGGAATCCGAGAATATATTTAGAAAAAGAAAAGAAAAATCAAACTAATGAAACCCTAACATTCATGTCAATCAAATCAAAGAGGATGCAGCCCACATCAGTATTCAGATCTAAACATAAGCTAGGGCTCTATGAAAAATAGTTATCGAAAAGGCTGCAGATATCAGTCATAGCTGGAAAAAGAAAATTATAAAAATTTGAAAAAAATAATTATGTAATAAATTTAGTTGGGGCTATCCAGATGTAGACGGCGGCTGGAGGCAGAAACATGCAACAAGAAGCTCAGATCTCTGTCTATATCGTTTCGAAAAAAAACAAAAGAGCCCTAAATTTTAGATAGCATTTAAAAAAAATTACAAATCCCTACAATTTTGGGAATTGTGAAGAGAGGGAGAGAGAATGACCTGGAAATTAGGGTGTGAAAGCGACTGAAGAGCAGCTGCCATGTTTACAGACCACAGATTGGTGCAGTGGCCGCATCGGACGGTCACGATATCGAACAGACTGCTGCATGGGACACTTACCTGCACATTTTAACCAAAACAAAAACCTCATAATATTAAATTAATTGATTTTCTTTCTTGGATAAATGGAGTTTACTGCCCAGATCCAGAAAATATAGTCATATAGATCAACAAAAAGCTTATATG
Organism: Moricandia arvensis; assembly: GCA_905132765.1. Classification (NCBI taxonomy): domain Eukaryota; kingdom Viridiplantae; phylum Streptophyta; class Magnoliopsida; order Brassicales; family Brassicaceae; genus Moricandia; species Moricandia arvensis. The sequence goes on from CAJHQP010001249.1 coordinate 78,764, forward strand.
ACCATTGTTCAGCAGAAAAGTAAGTACTTGTTTTTCTTGTTAATATAGATTAGACATTCCTATGATTTTTGCGGGTTGCAAGGAAAAAGACAAAAAACTACTGAAATTAATGCAATAATTTTATTATTAAAACAAAACTAGTGCCATAAGGTAGATGATCATCTTCTCTTTTTATTATGCATAGTCTATTGGGATACACAAATGCATGACCTTACAAAATTTCACAACTTAAATTATAAATTTCTTTTGAAAAGCAAGAATAGAGAGAAGATAAATCTATTGATGAGTGAAAAAATCATGTCTAGGATGGTGACTTTTCTCTGGCACCATAAGCAAAGCCAAATATTTGTTACTGACAAAAATATTTTTAATTGATGAGAATTCTGAACGTTAGTAAGATAATGGAACTGATGAAAAGAGCCGCAGTACACTTTTATCAGAAACCATTATATAGTACAAAGAAATTAAAGGTAGATCTAATATGCCTGGTTATTCTTTAGATACAATATTTTGCAGAAAACATGCAGATCATTATGGCTAAGCAATCATACCGCAAGAATTATGTTGCAAAAGTTACAAGGAATATAGCAAAGTTGCTCAGCTGCCGTTGTGGAGTTAGCCATGATTGATCTGAGAAACCAGACCAAACAAGTTGTTTGTCTTGAGAAATAGAAAGAAGATGAAATCAATTATATAGGTGAAAAGCTCCTCTCTCTCTCTCTCTCTCTCTCTCTCTCTCTCTCTCTCTCTCTCTCTCTCTCTCTCTCTCTCTCTCTCTCTCTCTCTCTCTCTCTCTCTCTCTCTCTCTCCTCTCTCTCTCTCTCTCTCTCTCTCTCTCTCTCTCTCTCTCTCTCTCTCTCTCTCTCCTCTCTCTCTCTCTCTCTCTCTCTCTCCTCTCTCTCTCTCTCCTCTCCTCTCTCTCTCTCTCTCTCTCTCTCTCTCTCTCTCTCTCTCTCTCTCTCTCTCTCTCTCTCTCTCTCTCTCTCTCTCTCTCTCTCTCTCTCTCTCTCTCTCTAGCAGACACTTGCCTTAAAAACGGGTATTGTGTACTTGATCAACTATGCTAAAAGATCATAAAATTTATGTAATTGAAATAAATGGGAAAGATAATAAGCCTAAGGAGAGGATGAGAGTTAAAGGGCAAAATTATTAAATGCAATGCAAAGGATTTGGGAATTTCCATGTAGGGTTGTGTTCTATGCCTTTTACCGAGTAGGTCCGCCTGACTCATGGGGTTGCGTACCACTAAAATAATTTTTGTAATCAACAATTGGGGTGTACTCAACGATTAATCAGTTGTTCGTAGCATTTCTTTTAGTAAAATTTAGTATTTCATTTTATTTAATCATTTTAATTTAAAACTATAAACCAGTGTTTAGATGACTTGTATACTTTGGATTTCTTATAAAATGTATACATTTTCAGACCTGACTTTCTCAAAAAATTCTTTTCTCTCTTCTATTTTTTTACTTCTTTTTATATATTTTAACAATGAAAAACTAGTAAAACTATGTTCTAAGACAATTATTATAGTATATAACTATCCCTTTCTATTATAAAATTTTCAGTTATTGGTTCGTCTAGTTTTTTATTTGGTTAATTTTGACTAATTAGTTCGTATGTTTATCTGATGTATACATTTTGATTTCTTAGTACACAGATAATTATTTTAAAATATACTTATATATTTCATTAGATAGATTTTAATGTTTTCTAAACATTTTGTTATATAATAATGATAACTGTAAACTAAAACATTATTAGATTTATTAAATTACTATTACATTAAAACTATTGTAAATACCTCATCATATAAATTTATATATCTCTCATCAAATTATAAATATATATTTTAATACAAAAAGTAACATTTTTCTGTTAGTCGTTAACCTTGCTAGTTTATAGTTAACACTCGAAACACACAAGAGAAAAACAAAATTATTAGTAACTCTTAAACTAAACTTAATACTCTTAAGTAAAGATAACACAATTGGTCTCTATTAGTGATGAAAAATATATTAATATCTCAGTTTTAAACTGCATAAAATCTAGTGCATGTGTATAGCAAGTTGTATACAAAAGTCGAATTCACAATGACCAAAAATAACAATACTCTACATTAATATCGAAATAGAGCAAAAACAAAAAAAAGTTCTTATTATTATTATAAGGATCCAATAACTAGGAATAGAATTAATATGATGTAAAGATCATAAAGAGAAATCATAGGATCTACGATAATTTACAAGAATTCCAATCATAAATCTGAGAAGCAAACAAGGAAAACATCAAGAACAAATCAGAACTCACACTAAATTATAATCAGTCTATACACCGTAGTATTAATTAATATGTCTAACAATTTAAGATACTAATTTTTTGATTCAGGAAGTTAAACCTGCATAAAGTTTGACTTTAAAACTAGATAGCTAAACAAGTTTCAGCATAATGATCAACAATAGATAAAGAACTAGAAGACATATCTCTATTGTTAAATAGTGAGATGAGGATGATAATTAAAGAATGATTAAGGAAAAAACAGGTCAGAAATCTCACTTATATTAAAAGTAAATAGGAGTCGAAAAAGATTACAAGTGTGAGTGGAGTTCGATATTAGAATCGATCTCGCTATACAATAAGGATTGGGGTTGCTAAGTTAACTCTAAAATCTCGCTCAAGGATCTATTAGGAGAAATGTTTGTCCCCTTGTTCGATCGACAAGGTTCTTCTTTAATAGTGGTGGGATGGTATGATGAGACAAGAGACAGCTCGTCGTCCTTGCCGATGAGATCACATATTTTATTGTGTTAGGTGAGGCCACTATTCCTTGCGAACCAGATGCATCTCGCCTCATGTCAGCATGTTTCTTCCTTTAACATGGGCGTGAGTTTTTCACGTCGTCGTCCTCTTTTATCTTCTATCGATTTAAGGCTTCCTTTGTCTTTGGGCCTTTGAATTAAGTGGGATATTCTAGAATCAGGCCTGACATTGATGGAGGTACGAAGCCCACCTCCAACATTAAGTTCCCTCCTCAGCTCGTTGGATAGCCGTGAATCCGACGAATATTTTTGGATGCTCGCAAGTGGTTATTGGAAGGGCCCATTGAATTTTAGATATCTAGAGTTTTGTGCTTTGGACGCAGCCGGTATCATGAATGCGAGGAGTCAGTTGAGATTGTCTCTAGAAGTATTTAGGATTTTCTTCCTCTCGTCTCATCCTTTGTGAATTTCTTCCATTGCGATGTCACCCCGTGTTGAGTCATTGGATTGTTCCCAAGTCACTTTTTCGCTTGGATCCTTGTTTCTCCGTGTGAAGTGGTTGCTTCAACTAGTATTCCTCGACATAGGAGCAAGCTGTCACACTGTGGTTTGAGGTTTTTGGGAGATCGTGTTGATCAATCTTGGGCACATGATAATTTTCATCAGTATCTTGAGTTGCATATGCTTTGTCGGCTTAATGCGATGTCGGCCTCTGAATCTGATAGTAAAGCTTTAAGCTGATTGTGAAAACTTTCTGGTGTTCCGAGTAAGCTAGAGATTTTGGATTCTCGGCACATCGGAGCATCCTTGGGATGCCCCGTCGGGTTTCATGTCGCTCTTTGACTCTTTCTTCCCCGATTCTGGATTCTGGATTTCTCTGCCCATGTTTTTGGTCACTCATTGCGAGGAGCGTAATATTGCTTTTACTGAGCTGATTGGCCCATCGATGAGTTTTTTTATATACTTGAGGTGAATCCTTGATTTTTTGTTTGTACTTAACTTAGTAAAATACATGCTCTTCTTGAGACTTCCTATATAAGCTATAAACATGGGTTGAAATTTATCAACAAGGAGACCTTGACTCGGATTTTCGGTGGTGGGCTTGCTATTTCTTTGTTTGGATCAACGAAGCTTCTATTTTGGATTCAAATCGGATTTATTGTGCTCCTGGAATTACGACATTGTTGAGTTTTTGGTTAACTTGTTTTGTTGTGATTGGTCTTCGAGATTGATGGCTCTCTTTATTTGGTAGATTGAGATGCTTTGTATTATCCATTGCCGAATGTTGTAATCTTAGAAAGTTATTGGGTTGGGGTCGTCAGTTGTGGAAGGAGATTCGGTCTTCAAGATTATAGCGTCAGTTGGTCTGTCTTCGGAGTGCTAAGTTCTATATATACGTAATATTTTCCATCCTTTTTTAACAAAAGGGGTGTTATTGGAAGTTATTGTCGCATTCGTCAAGTAGATTTGTGATGGATTAAAATCTTGTACGAGGGCGTCATCATGAGATGCAAATGGGCAGTGCTGATAGGGAATCGCCACGGTGTTACGTCAAACTTAAGGGAAGTGATTTATCGTGCTGGAAATTCTGGTTATGTGGGGTTTCAGATTGTCTTGCAGCTTGTCAAGTGTGGCCAAGATAGAGGTCGCATATGTTGAGGATGAGGATTTCATTGTTTCGCCCACTCAGACGAAGTTTTTATTTACTGAATGTTTGTTTCTGTCGCCGACCAATACTGATCCATTTTCGGTCAGGTTTGGCTGTCCAAATATTCCAACTAGGTTTGAAGACTTCTTTGAGGGCTCTACCCCTTTCTTTGTCTTTTGTTAGCATAGAGGAGGCGTCTCCCATTTTTCCTTTTGTAACTGTTTTTGCACAAGTATGTTCGAACCATTCTTGCATGGTTGTTCTTATGGTTTTTGCCATCAAGATTTTTTTTGTTTTGAAATTTTGGATTTAGTTGTACCACTTTTCGAAGGAGTCAAGTGCGTCTGCGTTCCTCACATGCAAATTTTTAAGATGTGGGTGATCAGTCTGCTTAGCTCATTGGTAACGTGGTTAGTGGGTTCGATTGGGCTATTGTTTATGCTTTCTACGAACTTTGACAAGTGATGTACGTTGTCTTGTTGGGGTGCTAAGGTCTAGAAGCTGATCACTCATTTATTATTTTAGGATTTTTTTTCTGATTTCCACTGACCACGTCTTTATTATTTTGAAAATTGTATCTTTCTTAGAGGAGTCGTATTGGTTTATTTTTCATCATTAATGAGGGGGCGCTTTTCTGAAACAGACATTCATAGAGTGTTATATAGGCCTGCTTGACTATACTGTTTTCACCTACCTTCCATCGCTGGTGAGTGATGGGTCCGACGAATTATGACGATCGCAATGAGTTTGCTAGTCCCTCACTGAAGGACTCATATTGCTTTCTGGAGAATCCTTCCTACCCGGACTCGGCATATGTTAACCACTTCATTAATTTGGACGGTTCCCTTTCTGCTTCTGAGGTGGAGGTGTACAGTCGTTTTGCCGGCGGCGCTTACATGAGTTCGCGTATCACCGAGCTGGAAATGGGGGTGATTTTTTTGATGGCTTGTTGGCCTCATATATTGTCATATAACCTGGAGGGTTATTGGAGGTCTTGGATTGTATTTCTGGGTTGCAAAAATGATGACAATGTGTATCTTCCTTTTGGTACTGATCATTCAGGTTTAAACCCGAAAGCTTACTGCAAGTGCACAGTAAAGTACACCGTAGTATGCGGGATTAAATCCACGAGGACCAAATATCACATAAAGAACTATAGATAAATTACTACATAATATTATAAAAGGGGTTTTGTTTGGTTTTCTATAACTAAAGATAGTAAATGAAGCAAGTTACCTAATGAAACAAAGAATGCGGGATGTAAGACAAACAGAAAAACGCTGGGCACATGGTATGCTCAATTATTTTTTTCATTGTTGACTAGCAGAAAAATTGACTAGGGAATAAGATTAAGCAACATCTAGAACTCAAACACGATAACAAAATCAACCTACTTCCGTAACGCTAAAACCCCAGCCTAACTTTCGTTGAGTTTCAGATTCTAAACAATCAACAAGTTCATGTTTGATATGTTCAGAAAGCACAATAACATCAACTTTCGTTGGTTAAGCTTTTCTCATTTAATGTCTTTTTAGGCATTTAAGCAAACACTTTCGATGCGTTAAATAACCTAGACTCAGAAACAAGATGATCAATCAAGCTCCAGCATTGAGAACATCAATAAATGAAAAAACACAAGATCAATCCTTATATCTAGCAATTCTAAGTCAACAACTCATGAAATTCCGTTATAAGAAACCCTAGAACCAACTAAAAAAACTACTCACACATAGTTAAAGAAACACAAAAACAAGATGAATAATGCATTGTGATAAATAAGTAGATGATATAAAATGAGATAAGATCTAAGCTTTCACAAATTTCACCACAAAGAAAACTAGATCTGAGAAAACAAGATAAAAATAGGATAAAAACTAAGATTAAGATGGATCTAGGTTTTTGCCTTTAACACATATATATATAGTCCTAAAATTGTGGTCCAAAAGCTGTTCTGCTGAAACGCTGCTATTAGTTTTAAGTTCGTTTTAGATCGCTTTTGTCTTGCGGTCTGAATCAAATTGCATTTGGCATTTGACCGTCTTCATTACTATGACTCGAGCTTTGATTGACCGTAATTGTGTGCCTCCATCTTTTCTCGTCACGACCACGTCTCCGCCGTAACAAAGCCGCCATGAATATCTGTCGTCGTATCTCCAGGACCACCAGTGTTTGAATGGAGCCAATGTGTGCCATCTCTCCTTTCAAGTAGCAGAGACATCAGATGGGGCCGAGGGGGCGGATCAAGTACTTCATATCATCACCATCGCTCATTCATGCTGGTCGGGTTGGAAGGTTAAGGTTTGGGACCGAGAGCGCTAGATCGAGCCAGTCAATTATTCTCCATCGATCGTCTTAAGCGGGTCATCATCTTCTTTGCCCCCCATATCTCATGAAACAATCTCCTATGGGTACGGCAAATCACATATGCCGAAATTGAACCTTGGTTCTGTTAGGAAATTGGTTTGCATTTCGAATCTAGTTTGGTCTTTAAAATAAATAAATTAAAAGTGAGAAAAAATATAATTAAAGGAAAATCCCCTCTTCCTCTCCCCCCCCCCCTCACAGCTCATCCTCCTCCATTCCCGCAGCTCCTCCTCCACTCCTCTCACCGAAGCTTCTCGAACGCTGCCGGCTGTCGCCGCATACCAATCATTTCCAAAGGTCTAGCATTCCGTCGGGGCCGATAAAGTTGCAGGTAAGTTGTGCTGGGTTTTGGGTTTTAATAGATTTGTAATTGGAATCTAATGAGGACTATGCACAACGACATTGTTTTGTTTCGCGGATGATTTGTAAAGGTAATTGGTATATAATGCATTTTAGTGGGTGAATTGGATTGGATAGGCAATAGATTGGAATATTGGCACCTAGATTCTTCAATTTCTCTTGATAATTGTAGTAGCTGCATAACTCGGTGCAACTGGTAGAACTAGGGAAAACGGGGGAAACTTGAACAACTGGTAAAACTTTGGATAACTATAGTCCGTTTGTTGTGTTTGTTCAACCTTTTTGGCAGGATACAATGAGCAATCACGTCAGCATACATTTTAACTACAAAGACCGCATGTTTAGTATAATTGTGAAGACATCAATGGAGGATATGACTTTGTCAATGATAAAAGAGGGGATTTATAAGAAGCTTGGGTTGGATGAACGTAAGGAAAAACTAGAAATGAGGTACTTTCCGCTGGTGGTAGGATCCGAGCAACCTTTAACTATTGTTGATGACGAGGATCTTTTATTTACCTAACGTCGAGGGATAAGGAGAACCGAAGATATCTTTTGGTTATGGAGAGTAGTGTAAGGTCGAAAATGTAAGATAAATTGTCAATAGTGTGTAAAAGTTCTGCTGGTATGAGCTATAGTGAGTTCCAACCATTGGAGGATGAAATTGGACCTAATGCCATAACCTTGTACGTGGAGGAGAAGCAGGGGAATAACGAGGTGAAAGACAATGAAGATGATACAACACGAGATAACTGTATGGAGATGGATACAAGTATGGAGAATGACATTGGTATTGAGACTAATACTTGTATGGAGACTGATACGGCTGCGGAGATTGATACCGCTGTTGAGACTGATACTATTTTTCAGACTGATAATGTTGTTTGGAGTGATATTGTTGTTCCAACCGCTAATAAGTATGTTGAAGAGCCACCTATCATAGATTCGATAAAGTGTAGAGAAGAATGGGGTGATGGTTTGAGTTTGAACAAGCATGAAGAATTTCCAAGTAAGAAGACAATTCAGGAGATGGTTGATAGAGCTGCATATAGTGAATGCAATCGTTATCTGACTAAAAAGTCTGATCAAAAATGATTGGTGATAAAATGTTCGCAAGCTAACTGTAAATGGGGACTACGACCAGCAAAGATTCCTGAGACAAATTTCCTCGATTAGAAGCTACACAAAGATGCATACATGCTCTTGGACTAGTCAAAGTGACAGCAATGACTAGAGAAGAGGGTCAGCAGAACTAGTCTTAGCATTTTTGAATGAGGAATTCCCAAGAGACTTTGAAACTCCAGTTCCAAAAGTTATTCAGGGTCTGATTAAGTTCAAACATGGTGTCATGATATCCTACTCCACAGCGTTGCGTGGAAAGAATCTTGTGGCTTGTGATACACGTGGTAGTCCGGAAGATAGCTAAAAAATGATGTATTGCTATTTGCACATGTTAGAGCAAGTGAATCCGAGAACAAATACTAGTGTACAATTGGATATGAAAGGTAAATTCAAATATCTCTTCATAGCCTTGGGAGCTTGTATTGAAGGGTTTGCTGTTATGAGGAAAGTGATAGTTGTGGATGTGACATGGATGAAGAACGGATATGGCAGGGTTCTAATTTACGCCAAAGCTCAAGATCCTAATCGTCACCATTATCCACTTGCGTTTTCCGTGCTTGATGGAGAGAATCATGCTAGTTGGACTTGGTTTTTCGAGATGCTTAAATTATTATACCATACTCTTCTCAACTGGTTTTCATGAGTGACAGAAATCCAAGTCTGATCTATGCGATAGCAAACGTGTATCCGCAGGCTCAACATGTAACAAGCGAAATTTAGTAGATATATTTCTTACCGATATATTATTGCAAATAACACTATAACTAACATCTTAAAGTACTAAAATTGAAAGTAAAACTAAAAAATCCAATTGAAAGGATTGGTAAATCTAAATAAATTAGAAACCCGCAAAAGTAAAACTATGAGCAAATTTCGTAAAACTGGTATCTTAAGTAAAACTATGACCAATCTTTTGGAGGGAAACAAAAATATAAGATGATGCCTAAACTATTTTAAGTTAGCGCCTAAAATATTTTTTGTCTTTCACCGAAATGTATATCTTTATATCTCAACCACATCTCACTTTCACTTTATCATTATCCATATCTTCCTCAAGCAAGACCTTTCTCTCTCATTCCCATCTCTCTCTTTCCTCTGAACCATGACACATCTAGATGAGGAGTACATAAACATGATGGAGATGAATAAATACTACAACAGGCTTGCCGGATCGCCGATGCACATTACGGGATTCCAACAAGGTGCCCCTATGGGGGAAGTATCGTTCACGACATTTCTCCAAAAAAGAAGTTTCCCAGCAATCTAGATACTCTGCCTAGAATAAGATACTTCACCTGGACAAAGTTTAAGGTAATATTCAGGCTTTCATTAACTATTTATATAATTATCGGGATGTGATTTGTATGAATAAGAACAATGATTGGGATGTTATGTTATTCGAAATACTCTGTACAACTGGCTAATGTACTCTGTAAAAAATTTTAATTTGTGTTGTATGATTCGGAAAACACTGTAAAACTAGGTTGAACTACGTTATTATGCTCTTGGGATGAAATTAGTGTTACCTATATCAATACTCGGTTGTCATAGTTTTACATATGATTTTTATACTCTAGCTTCTGATTCTAAACTCAATTTGTATGGATATGCAGAATGATGGACTCCACTTTCGTCAACCATGGGTCTTCGCAATCGAGGATGAGGTTAAGGGCTTACTTACGCGTGTGGAGGACATGGCGCAGGAGATTTCTCAGATCAAGGCTCAGCTTCACCATCTTACCCGTCCATTAGATGTCTGATCCTTAAGTAATGTTATCCCTTGTTGTTTTTTCTTTCATGTTTGTTCTTTCTTCGGCGAATGAACTTACAAGTCTTTATTTTGTGGTTGTTTAATACTTGTAAGACTCAAATGTGTTTTAAGACTTAAGCTAATTTGTGTACTCTCTCTTTAAGACTTAAGCTATAGCGCTTATGATGGTTTACCCTTTCTTTACTCTACTTGGATTCTTTACTGCAGTATCCACATGAGAAGTTCTAACTTCAACAAAGGGAATAAGATTGACATAATGAACTGACATGAACATTGTTTAGCAAGTTCTAACTTTAACAAACCAACAAACAAAAGATAGAGTTTTTGCAACATCCACAAACAGAGGTTCCTAAATACATAAGCCGAGAGAAAAGAGGGGAAGTTCCGAAATACATAACACTTCTTCTTAACAGCCTTCTCGATCCCTTCTTTGCTTCCTTCACAAACGACTCAAGCGGAGCCAACCTGTCCTCAAATTTGTCCAATGTCTTCTTAACTTTTTTTAGCTGAGATCAAATTTTTTTAACTCTCTTGATAACATCCTCCCACATCTTCTTTTGTTCTGACATTTCGTCCTCACCACTAACCTCGTCTCTCTGAACTCTGTCGACTGCCTCTTCTGCACTGGCTTGGCGTGTGGCAACATCTACTTCATACATGTCTTCAAAAAATACCGAATATCCTTCTCCCAACCGCTTAACCCAGATGTCTACAGCAAGATCAGGTACATCATATCGTCTTCCTCTTCAGTGAGATCTGACAAAAGGGCTTTTTCTTCTTCATTTCTGGTTGGCAGGATGCTATCGAGATCCTGTGACTGATAACAAAAAAGTTAAACCAAATACATTAATGTTCTACAATTTTTCTAAAGTATATAGGAAAAGAAACATATATCGTTATTCTGTCTAGTTCCCGATTCACTTTTGAAAGAGAAAACCCTTTCGTTCCATTTCCTTTAAGAACAAATCAGCACATCCTCGGACAATCTGTATCAGCCTCTTCAATTGCTTCTCCAAACCTCATTCCCAACTTGGGAATAGCCTCGAAAGCAAGAAGCTACAAAACATCCCCAAGCCTTATTGATTCTCAAATATTGATGAATGATAAGGTGATAATGTTCAATTACTTACCTCCAGCGGCTGACAGAAACCTGGAAGCGGCCATAACGTCTTCTCTTTAACCATACCTCCAAAATAATCAATGGTGTGAGATATTTCCTTAACCATATAATCAAATGATTATCTCCCCCATGAAAACTCCTTGCAGAAGTCGAGATCGTCGACAGATTTTTAGAGAAAATCCAATACATCTTTGGCGCATTTTCCTACTTACGTTTGTGCGCAAACATCACTTCCTAAAAAGAACATAACCATCATCCACAACCGGTCTTTATGGGGTCCCATAGCCAGCAGCTTTGCTTTGAAATCCTCAAGCCTTATTGATTTTCCCTCCTTGAAACAATGCTTCACAAACTTTCTACCACCAATCTCCTTGTAGCCAAGTGGATAGTTGCGACAGTTCAGGCCTGATATCAAAGCGTGTTCTCTCAGCCCATAACGGATGGGAACACCATTCACAATGAACCAAACTTCCTTCCTCTTCGAGACATCCACTGTTTACAATAACAACATTCACATTCCTTGAACCATATGGTTTGAGTCCTTCTTCATGTGGAACACGTGACAGAATTGTGGATGCTCCTCAAACCACCTCCTCTCTGCATTACTTATTGGCGGTTGCAGCGAGTCAAACGTCTGGATAACGTCTATACAAAACATTTGGTCCCTATCTTTATCTGCTTCTTATACTCCATTTCATAGAAGAACATCCTCGACGGTTTGATTGCCTCGGTGGGCTTAAATTCCTGCAAGTTACATTGTGTTCTACATCAGTTATACGAGTAATGCCACATAGTTCTCCTAAGTTATCCCAGTTTTTCCTAGTATACCAACATATTACTAGTTTTACCCTTGTTTCACTAAGTTCTTTTAGTTTTACTCGTAGTTTACACATAATTTCTACTTCTACCAATTTCATTCAACAGAACAATGCTACTTTCACTTATAGTTTTACCTCTTCTTCACCATCATCATCACCATCTCCTTCTTCTGATTCCGCCTCTCTGATTGTTTCTGTAAGATCCAATCCTGGATTCCTCAATCCAACCATACCGCAGTCCCACTTAACCAATCCTACCCAGTTTGATTCCTTTATATCCGATTTTAAGTCCATTAATTTTTCTAAGTACTTTCAACAATTGAGGTTCATACATGGTGTTAGGAGTTTTCAAGGCTCCTAAGAAAAATGTTGTAGTATAAACGATTGTCGAACCAGTTCTGAAAAATATAAAAACACCGAGAATGCAAGTACTAGCTTAATCTAAGTGCGATCATGTGAATGATTGGTTTTGAATTATGACTAAGATAAAATTACAATAACAGAACACTAAATGCGATAAATGAAATAGCTTTGACAATTAAGATAAAGGAGAACTCATGGGTAAAGGAAATTTGACCTTGGGTGATCAAGACTCGAACTAAGGATGGCTAGTGATCAATTAAACTATATACCTTAAGCCTAGACACGATTCTAAACCAACTCTATGTCTAGATGAATGTTCATTTACTAACATAACTCAAGCATCAAATGTCTTCGATTGAATGTTATGGGAGTAATCATTAGGAACAAGTCTAATAGCCTTTCTAACATCTTTAACAGCAAGTGTCCTTGGTATAGATTGTTAGAAGCTTAGGAGAGTTGGCTCGGGTATTTCAACAAACACCTTGTGGGTGGGAAATGCCTAAAGCTCAACCCTTGAGAGGTCAACTCAAAAGATGCATTATGAATACTCTACTAGCAATGTATAAGAGAAATCTACACTAACATCCTAGATCTAGCTTAATCACCCTTAATCTCCCTAACCCATAAATTCAATGGTGATTTACTCACTAATCATCATGATTCCTCTTAAACCCATTCTGGATTCAAGCTTAATCATGTAGATGATGGAATAAACGAGTAACAACAGCAGAATAATGAAACAATGATCTTAGAAGATGAACATTCCGAAAGGTTTTTGTGTTTTTCTTCAAGAACAAAGATTCCATGCCCCCAAACGGCTTACAACGTACTTAAACTTAGGTTTAGAAAATGTAAAACAATGAAACAAAATTACCAAAAGGTCCTTGAAATAACTTAAGTTTTGTCCAAACAAAGACGCGCAGCTACCTGTGCACATTGCTCTGGAGAGGTCGATCTGGATGGGAACGACCTTGGTATGTCGCTCTGGGAGGTCGCTCCAGGGTGTTTTTTCGAGCGACAAAGTGAGAGAAGGCCGAGCTACCTGTGCACATCGCTCTGGTGAGGTCACTTTGGCTGGGAGCTACCTTGGTATGTCTCTCCGGGACGTCACTCTGGCTGGGAGCTACCTTGGTATGTCGCTCCAGGACGTCACTCTGGCTGGGAGCTACCTTGGTATGTCGCTCCAGGATGTCACTCCACGCCCTGCTCGTCCAATGATCACCTTTAACTCCTCTTTTAGCTCCAGATGCATCCAACCATCTCCAAGAACTCCAAGGATACTCCAATACCTGATAAGAACTCATGTATGCAAAATGCAACCTAAAAATGACTAAATCTTAATCTATATGATCAAAATGCAATTGGATGAATGGATAAAACAATGGAAATATGCAAGATATCAACTCCCCCAAACTTTTTCTTTACTTGTCCTCAAGTGAACTTTCTAGAACACATAGGAAGAGATGTTTGAAGGCTGGAGCTTATGGCCAAAAGAAACACATCTAGAACTCAACTCAACATCCTAAAGAGACATAGCAAATAGCATGAGCACACTCTCTTATTATACTCTAGCTTCTCTAAGCCTATAACACACTCTTGTGCCTTTAAGTAAGGTGCAAAACTCTTCAATTTACAAGCTCTTTAAACAAGCCCTCACATTAGTTCACACGCACACACACACAAGGTGAATTCTCACAAATGGGCACATGATCTCAATCATTTGGCTAGGCAAGCAAATGGTCTAATGAGAATGAACAAGAGGGGCCAACTGATTCATATTTTTTTAGTGGCTATCACTCAAGAACGAGGAGCTTGAACATTATGCAAAATTTATCTAAGACTAGAGGTAACTCATGCATACATAGTCTTATTCTCATCATTCTACCATTTTCCTAAGTGATCACAAGTTCTAACCCTTTTCCTTCATCCCATGATCCCAAATAGACTTTTCTCACATCACTCACCCAATGAACAAGCTTCGTTCTCTCTTTTTCTCTTTTTTTATTATTATACCACCAAATGGGGACCTTTCTCACACTTTCTACTTCTTAGCTCTAATCTTGTTATTTTATTTTTCTTTTCTTTTTAGGGTAAGGTTTCCTTTAGGTGCGATCTAGAGCTTCTCTTCATTTGGTTTGGTCCTTGGTGGCTTTCTTTCTTTTCTCAAGGTATACTTTAACTTAACTTTCTCATAATCTCTCATCCAAAACCCAAGATATTAACTTTTAGAACACATAAACCCACTCACCATCCTAGATGCTAGCTCAAAAGAGGTTCATATGCTAGCAAGAGATGAGAACAATCCTATGTCACCTCCAATACTCTCAAGATTTTGCACATGACAAGCTATCAAAAGAAGGCCTCACTCATGCAAATCAAATGTTTGGTCTCAAAATAATGGCTTGGGTTCAAATTAAGGGTGTGGAGTACCATTTGGGTTAACAAAAGAGTGGTACAATGGAATAGGATAACCCAAATGTGTATGAGATCCATGATCAAGTATGCAAGTGCCCATATGCAAGAGAGATTAAGTTCATTAAGCCAAATTTCATATTGGAGCTGGTTTCAAGAACAATGTCAATTTCAAGCAAGCAAACATGTTTCAAGAAGAGTTTTCAACAGATGCTCAAGCTACTTGATATGTCTAACTAGGGTGTCACTTTGAGCTCTTGACAAGTGTTCTTTACAAGGTGTTTTAAAATCATTGCTCCCAATGCAAGTGAATGCAAGCTATATGCTCTAGACTCTCCTAGAAATGCAAGTGATGCAACCTACATGATTGTTTTTTGATTTTTTTTCAATTTTTACAATTTTTTTGGTTTTTCTATGCATATGTGTATGTACAATGCAATGCATGAGACTCATGACAAGAGAACAAAACAAAACACAATGTGAGACAGTAGACTCTCCCCCAAACTTACTTCACACAGTCCCTTGTATGAGAGTAAACTTGGAAGAGAGATCAAGAGAGAGATAGAAGATGAATGAACTAAATAAGGTAAGGATGCACTTACTTGGAGTTAGTGAGAAGGAGGGTCCTTCCCACCTTCAAGAGTGATTGTGGTTTTTGCTCTGGAGAATGGCTTAGACCTTCCCTTGCACTTAATCTTGTACTCAATGGCTCCATTGGGTGGAGAGTGAGGGTGTGTGGCATCCTGTCAAGAGGTGGAGGTTGAGGTTCTTTCACTATCTTCTTCTTGTCATGAGCAGCTTTTGTTGCTCCACTCACCCCCTCCTTTTTAGCACTTTCCAAGTGCTTTACACACAACTCTTGTGTGGACTCGCCAACAAGATCTTCTTTCTCACTTACAGCCACTTCAGCATGGGTCTTCTCAAGTGATGTGTTTTCACAAGTGATTGTTCCACAATACCCAACATCCATTGGAGACTGGATTGGGTAAGAGACAACCTTGTTGACATTGAGGAGTGTGACCTTCTTGTTTGTGAAGTCAATACATGCTCCAACTGTTGTGAGAAATGGAGTGCCAAGGATCAAAGGAACTCTCTTCGCAGTTGCCATCTTCAGGACTGTGAGGTCTATAGGGATTGTGCATTCTCCAATCTTCAAAGGAAAGTCCTTGATGAGGCCAATTGTAGAAGATGAATCCTTAAACATGAGAGAAGATGCGCTCCATGCTTTCAATACCAAGACTCTTCACCATTTCCATTGAGATCACATTGACATTGGCACCACTATCCACAAGAGCATCATTCATGGTGATTTTACCAAGGGAGCAAGACAGTGTGAACTTCCCTTGTGACTCTAGCTTAGGGAGAGAATTTGGTGGGACTTGTCGATCAATCAGTGATGTCGAGATGTCTAGAAGCTCCGCTACTTTTTCTTTGTGATCTAGAATGTCTTTGATGAGCATCATTTAGACATAGGCCTCTTGCATTGTATTAAGCTCTGGAAGTTTAACTCCAACATCACTCAAGTCTTTTCTGAACTTGGAGATCACCTTCTTTTGAGCTTTAGTGATGACCCTCTTTGGAAATGGGAGTTTTTCATAAGGAGATATCTCAGCTCTGACTCCAACTGGCTGCACAACCTTTTTCTCAACCTTTTGTACAACCTTCTCTACAACTTGTAACTCAAATCTGTCCAAAACCTTTTTCACAACCTTCTCTACAACCTGAGAATCAGCCTTGGCTACAATCTGTCTCTCATCCTGCACAAGGTCAGATTCATAGAAGAGTCTTTCAATCCCATCTACCTCTTTCGCATGATCATTCAATTCAGTCTCAGAGATAGTAGCAGAGATGACAACATTGCAATGGTCTTTCCCTAGGCGCTTAGAGGTGGAAGTTATAGAAGAAAATTGGTTCTCCAAAGCCCGTAACTTTGTTGAGGTCATTGTAACTCCCATCAATCTTGGCGTGAAGGTTCTTCAACTCATATCCAACATGCTTCTCACTTCTAGTTTGAGACTCCAAAATTTGTCTCAATAGAGCATCAGTGCTAGTTTCTTGAGGAGTGGATGTAGAAGGGTTAGTTTGTTGTTGAGGAGGTTGGTTTCCCTTGTTGGTGAAGCCAGGAGGAGGGTTTTGCTGAGGCTGATAGCTGCCTTTTGTTGAAAACTGGAGATTTTATTTCTCAGCTTAGCAGTTCTTGAGGTAGAGAAGAATTTCTCCAAGAATGCTCTCTTGCAGTCATCCCAAGTGGTGATGGAGTCACTAGGTAGAGACTTCTCCCACTGACGTGCCTTATCCCCCAAAGAGAAAGGGAATAGAATGAGCTTGAAGTAATCTTCGGACACACCATTGGTTTTTGACAACCCACAGTAGCTGTCAAACTTGTCCAAGTGATCAAATGGGTCTTCTACAGGCAAGCCATGATACTTGTAGTTCTCGATCACGTTGAGGAGTCCTGGTTTGACCTCAAAGTTGTTGGCTTCCACAGCTGATGCTCGGATTCCCAACCTATTGCCATGAAGGTTTGGGCGGTCATTGGTACCAATGGGGCGAGCTGAGCGCGGTGGGTGAACAGGTGGGTTGTTAACTCCTTACGGTGGGTCAGCCATGTCAGTATCTAACCTCTGTTGTTGAGCTTGTTGCTCTGCTTGTTTTCTCTGTCTTACTATCTCTCTTTCAAACGCCCGAATATCTGGAACTCTTGGAACAAAGTTTGTTGTGCCTTTGCTCCTCAAGTTCATACACCTGAAATCCAAAGAGAGATGAAGATGAAGAATCAGTAACAAAATAAAATAAAAATGACTTAGTCTCAATAAAATGACTAAATCTCAATATTTAAATCTACTCAGAATTTGGCAACTGCGCCAATTTGGTGTTAGAAGTTTTCAAGGCTCCTAAGGCAAATGTTGTAGTATAAATGATTGTCGAACCAATTCTGAGAGATATAAAAGCACCGAGAATGTAAGTACTGGCTTAATCTAAGTGTGATCATGTGAATGATTGGTTTTGAATTATGACTAAGATAAAATTGCAATAACAGAACACTAAATGCGATAAATGAAATAGCTTTGACAATTAAGATAAAGGAGAACTCATGGGTAAAGGAAATTTGACCTTGGGTGATCAAGACTCGAACTAAGGATGGCTAGTGATCAATTAAACTATATACCTTAAGCCTAGACACGATTCTAAACCAACTCTATGTCTAGATGAATGTTCATTTACTAACATAACTCAAGCATCAAATGTCTTCGATTGAATGTTATGGGAGTAATCATTAGGAACAAGTCTAATAGCCTTTCTAACATCTTTAACAGCAAGTGTCCTTGGTATAGATTGTTAGAAGCTTAGGAGAGTTGGCTCGGGTATTTCAACAAACACCTTGTGGGTGGGAAATGCCTAAAGCTCAACCCTTGAGAGGCCAACTCAAAAGATGCATTATGAATACTCTACTAGCAAAGTATAAGAGAAATCTACACTAACATCCTAGATCTAGCGTAATCACCCTTAATCTCCCTAGCCCATGAATTCAATGGTGATTTACTCACTAATCATCATTATTCCTCTTAAACCCATTTTGGATTCAAGCTTAATCATGTAGATGATGGAATAAACGAGTAATAACAACAGAATAATGAAACAATGATCTTAGAAGATGAACTTTCCAAAAGGTTTTTGTGTTTTTCTTCAAGAACAAAGATTCCCTGCCCCAAACGGCTTACAACGTACTTAAACTTAGGTTTAGAAAATGTAAAACAATGAAACAAAATGACCAAAAGGTCCCTGAAATAACTTAAGTTTCGTCCAAAAAAGACGCGCAGCTACCTGTGCACGTCGCTCTGGAGAGGTCACTATGGATGGGAACGACCTTGGTATGTCGCTCTGGGACGTCGCTCCAGGGTGGTTTTCGAGCGACAAAGTGAGAGAAGGCCGCGCTACCTGTGCACGTCGCTCTGGTGAGGTCACTCTAGCTGGGAGCTACCTTGGTATGTCGCTCCGGGACGTCACTCTGGTTGGGAGCTACCTTGGTATGTCGCTCCAGGACGTCACTCTGGCTGGGAGCTACCTTGGTATGTCGCTCCAGGACGTCACTCCACACCCTGCTCGTCCAATGTTTTGATTTTTTATACAAAATTCTCTTTATTAAATTTAAAAGGTCTTCAAGACTTTGGCTAATCGTCGAGTTTCAGTATGATATTGGTACAGGTTTTCTAAACGCATCATTGTGACAAGAAATGCTGTATTGTCCTCGAGATTATGTTTGTGATGGTTTAAATACGTTGCTAGTGTTTAGGCAAATCTTAGATTGTCGTTTGTCTTTTTGGGGCGATTTTTATGAGGCATCACATTGCCTAAGTGTTTTTCTGTCTGTTGCTGCGGGAGTTTGCTTTGTCAAAAGTGTTTTCTTGATGCTGAGGCAAAACAATTCTGAAGTATGGGAGTATACGAGTATAGTATATGCACCTACTCCCTCTTTTTTTTACGAAAGAAGATGGCTGAAGCGATATTTTAAAGGTTGTATATGGTTTCTCTTTCGAAGATTGGGATGATCAATAATCTGGGTCAATTTAAAGACGGCTTTGGGATTGTGATTTGGTGGTTTTCGGGTTGACGACTTGGAATATGTCGGTTTTAAGAAAATTACTAGGAACGAGACAGTTTTAAGACGATGTTCATGTCTCTAGTTCTTTCTTTCTTTAGAAAGCGATCTGAATATGCGTGGCGGTTGTTTCTCGATTTTGCGAGACTTTAGATCGATTTGCAAGATCTGCATGAACATTAAGAAACAATAAAAAAGATAGGCAAAATCGCATAAGTCTTAGTTCGCTAGACTATCCACCTAGATTTTAAGTTCCCTAATGTTTACGGCAATCTCGGAAGCATTTTTATTTCTTAGTACCTTCCTACGAAAACTCCAAGTTTGATTTCAAAAATTTCCAAGACGGACATATCTTAGTTTTCTCGGAGGTCCGGTTTGGTCTCTTCTCCGTTTTGCTAGCTCATTTCCCCTTCCTCTTTTCGTTTCTGTTCACCCTTCGTCAAAAGTCTTTTGGCGTTTACGAATAGCCAAGGGCGACCAGGAGATGCCAAGGGTGATCAGAAAGACTTGTATGACAATGAGTCTTTGGTGAGTGGTCATAGGCGATGAGATCGGAGAGAGAGGACAATGAGACCATGGACAGAGGCTGATGGGCGAAGTTCACTTCTCAGATCTCGGTCCATCTCTTTCCTTCTCCGAGAGACTTTTCGTATGATCTTTGTTTGATTTTCCGAAGGTTGGTAAATCTCTTGGAGGTTTGTTTACGAGAGTCGTTTCGTAAATGCTGTCAAATTTACTCTATGAAAGTTGTATCATAAAATATTAACTCGTTTAATTTTACGAACGATGTTCCGTAAAATATTGTCGAGTTTAATTTTACAAAAGCTATCTCGTAAAATGTTGTTGAGCTTAATCTTACGAAAGTTATTCCGCAAAATGTTATGAGTTTAATTTTACGAAAGCTGCTTCGCAAACATGATTTTGAGTTTCTGGAAAATTCACGTTTTACGAGTGTTCCACAATTTAGTTTCTGGGTTTTAGTATCAGATAATCTGGCTGTGATGGGCTTAATTGTCGCGACTAAAATTGATCAGAAATTTCCTCATTTCCGTTGGATTAATCCGAAGGAGTATTGAGTAGTTTTCCGAAGTAAGCTTAGGTGAAAATCATCGAGAATTCACTGAATATGTTACTATAGAATCAAAGCTTGAATTTTACGAAATCTTAGGTTTCAGAAAACGTTTTAGAAGTGAGGGATACGATCTCCCATTTTGCTTAGTTTAGTCTTCGTCAGCCGTTTTAAGTTTCGAA
Organism: Moricandia arvensis; assembly: GCA_905132765.1. Taxonomy (NCBI): domain Eukaryota; kingdom Viridiplantae; phylum Streptophyta; class Magnoliopsida; order Brassicales; family Brassicaceae; genus Moricandia; species Moricandia arvensis. The sequence continues at coordinate 99,352 of CAJHQP010001249.1, forward strand.
TTATTCAATAGAGATCAACTTCGTTTCTTCAAAATTATTCGAAATAAATACAACAGTGGGGAATTAGCAACTTGATTTCCAAATCTTCTATTTCAGCGAGTAATCTACATTTTCTCCGCAACTTCGAGGAGAGCAAGTTTTATTTTCCGAAAAGTTTCCGGAAAACTTCTTTTGGTCAAACTCTTATGCGCTGAGATTTCTTCAACTAAAATTCTAGGGGGTTTGATATATTTTATCGTTGTCCTTTCTGTTTAGACAGAGAAATCGCGAGCTTTTTTTGGTGCTCTTTTGTAACAAAAAGTCTCAACTAGGTATTCAATTTTGTCGAGCACTACAGCGTCGTCCATAGGAGTACTTGGTGCTGCGAGTTTGTCTTTCATATTTCCAGACATGGTTTCGATCAAGAGTTTTGCGGTCGTGAGTTAGAGTACTCCGTACCCCCCCCCTCTTTCTAGCGCCAAACTGTGGGAACCGAAATTCGCACTATCAATTTTCGTAATCGGAGAAAAGCCAGGAAACCCTAACTTTCCTTGAGGTCCGGATTCTATGCGACAGCCAATGACAAGTGACCAAATAAATGCAGAAATTATGGAAACATAACAAAACAAATTTAGACAACAATAGATCTTTATTTCGAATTTGCGTATGAGTGTTCTAGACACAAAAGCATACAAGAAGCTTGTCTGCAAATGGGATTACAAAGGAAATTTTCTAACACAAGAAGTAAAACGAGACTAATTTTTCTAGCACTACCACTTATGTCGAGAAGAACCTATGTTGCCGCAACTCGCTTAGCACTAGACGAAAAAGATGAAACGGTTTAAAAGATTTCCGACTGGACCTTATGAAAGGCATACCCTTTTTGAGAATCAAGCCGAACGTATTTCAATTAAAAGATCGGAACAAGAAATCGAACTGCATGGGCGAGTTCGTCTAGTAATTGAGTGATAGTCATAGAAACCGAACTTGCCGAGAATAAAGCCTAAGGTTTCTAAGTGCAGAGAGTTATAGATTAAAAAGAATCGTCCTTTGCACCTCTCTCCTTAACATCCCTTATATACTCCTCCTAGGTTGGTTTGCCCTTTCCTTTTTTGCCTGTGGGTTGAGTTTATCGCTTCGCGAAAATATTCAATTTTTATTCGATCTTCATGATTATCCCTTGAAACATCACATTTATCTTTGAAGTTGACATTTATCTTCTTCCGCAAATAATAGATATACCGTCATAATATCCTTGGGCTTGATTTCGTCTAAAATCGTTAGTGGGCTTTTAGCCGCGTTTTAGACCTTTAGGGCCGTTTTTTGACTTAAACGTTTTTACGGTTTCTTTGAGAGAACACTTTGGTACGACGTCAGTTTTATAAAGTAGTTCAAATTAATCGTATAGTCAATGCAATTTGGTGTTAAGTCAATCGTTGTCGTTTTATACGATTAATTTGAATTTATTAGAGAAAACAAGTATTTGCGATTTTATCGTAAAGTTTCAACGGTAATTCCAATCGAGACAAAATAAGAGTCAGGTTAGTCGAGGCCCAAAGGGGGAAATCTGGTCGCCTGATGGAGAGTTGGATGTGGTCGGTCCTACTCGCCTGATGGCGAGTTGGACGAGACTGATCCTACTTGCCTCATGGCGAGTTGGACATGGTCGGTCCTACTCGCCTCATGGCGAGTTGGACGTGGTTGGTCCTACTCGCCTCATGACGAATTGAACGTGGTCGGTCCTACTCGCCTCATGGCAAGTTGGGCGAGCCTGATCCTACTCGCCTGATGTTGAGTTGGACGAGTTCGATCCTACTCGCCATCAGGCGAGTAGGAGAGGGCGAGTTCCAGAGGGCTAGCAGGAGAGTGATATTGCTTGTGCTGATGTCTTTCTTCCGGTCTTATTCTCTCTGTTGACTGCTTCGTAGACCTTTAGAACTATTTCGTTTGTTTTATGTCGTTGATTTTGCCATGACCGATTTTGACCTAAACATGGATCATACTCACTTGTACATGTCCTTTTTTCTGAACAAATTATGAAGGCAGAATACAATGATCTGCCTTTAACAATTTGTTTCTCAACCTTCTTGAGCCAACTTGTTTCTGAACTGATAATCTCTGACCTAGGCATTTTACCCTTTTCTAATGCCTCTTCTTAGCCTTCTTTACTTTCTAAATCACCCTCTACCTTTTTTGTTTGCTAGCATATCCTCCACACACAAAGCGGCTTTCTTTCCTTCTCAACAAGTTGAAAGGTTACCTTCTCCTTCTGAATCCAAACACAAACAATCTCCAAGTCAAGAAGCTTTTTTCCTATGAGGATATGCCTGATCAGGTGATTGTATGAAGGATTCAAACTCAACAGGAGACAAAAGATTGCATCTTGCTCCAATCTATCCTTTAATACTTCCGGATCGAAGGTACTTAGTTTAAGCATCTTTAGCTCTGACCATAAACTTCTAAACATCCCTAGATGCTTACTAAACTCTTCCTGGTCTTGCTTCAGGTCACTGATAGCCCGCTTGGCTTCAAAGGCTCTCCACAAATTGGAGGTGTTCCCTTACACAGCTTCAAGGGTCTCCCATAACTCTTTGGCAGTTTCACAATAAATGTATGCCTCCAAGATTGAAACAGCGAGAGACCTTTGGTTGATGTCAAGTGCTCTTTGATTCTATTGGATCCACTTATCTTCACACATCATACTTGTCGCTAGACCTTCTTCTTGAACCATCTTCTTCAAAGCTTCATCCTTTATGTGACCGCTCCAACGACCATGGCTTTCCAATGTTACATTGGCCAACCGTGACCAAAGCCAGTAGTTAGCCCCTTCAAGGGTCACTGGTATACAATTTTTGTGGTTCATTTACATCCTTGAGTAGTTTGTTTCAATCAGAAATGATGGGGAATCCAAAGATTAGAGAGTAGAGAGTAGAGAGAAAATACGAGAGAAAATACGAGAGAGAATAGGCTCTATTAGATATGTAAAAATGTCATTACAATAGACTATATATGTCTATATTTACTGTGGCTCTGTGGGTATTGTTCATGCTGGTAGGCCTTGCTTGATTCTCTTTGTCAAGCCTTGCTAGCATTAACCTTTGTAGACCTTGCTGGATGCAAACTTCTTCCTTTTATTGTAATACTCAATACTCAATATGATAAGCATGGATTCCTGGCTTGTCGATCCACATGGTTTACAAGAGATGCAGTTGTAATGGTAGTAGCTTCATGTCACTTGTCGTTTCTTACTCTCCGTAGAGAGTGAGTGAAGGCTTGAAAAACATATCATATTAGGATTGTTTGCAGAAAACCTCCATTGGTGTCCATAACTAACTATATTAACTCCAGCTACTTTGAAGTGAAAGTAGATGGCAAAAACATTTGCATCAGTAGCGACCAGAATTCAGTAGAATATGAGACTTCAAAAGCAGATGGGACAGAGTTTCGTATGGATCCTGACAGAGGACACATGCCGAATTAGCACTAGTGGTCCAACTGAGCATTCTATCTCCAGTCGCATACCTGTTTTGATATGCAAGCCAGTGGAAAAGGCAAACTTAGGAGTACTGTGTTGAAAACCATACTCTATTCGACCATTGTAGTGGCTGTTCATGTTTTCTAGTCAATTCCCAACTGAGATTTGTCTTGAAAACGGTTCCAACTTGTCATTACTTTGATTGATCATTTATTTTTGTTATCTTCGCTTTCGGGTTCTCAATGACTGTTTCAAAATCGTTAAGAAGATCAGATCTATTTTGACGCCTTCGAAGACTAGCCGTAACTGCTGAGACTTTACAGTAGACATAGTACCCATTTCAATGAATCCAAGAGGTCCAAAAATGTCATGCAGCCAGCCCATGGTTGACCAAGAAAGCAAACCAGAACGAGACATCATGACCATCTTCACCTTTCATGACCATTTTGCTTCATCTTGATACTTTAGTAGCTTGAGCTACATCCACGAGCATGATGTTGTGTTATCTCAAATAAACCATAGTGTACCATGCTTGATCAAGTAAGTCTGAATCCACCTAACGCATAGAGATTGTTGCAGAGAGACTATACGCCACACTAGTTTCAAACAACATACATGGTTAACCTCTTTCAGAGATTGAAGTCCAAAACTCCCTTCTTTCTTTTCTCGAGTAACTATCTCCTATTTTCTTTTCAGTGTTCAGTTCAGGTCCTGACCACAAAAATGTAGAGCGTATACAATTGATTTCCTACACTCTCCTGGTAAAAGAATACCAGCCATCCAGAAATTAACAATGCTAAGCAAGACCGATATGTTAAGTTGCAACCTCCCTGCCATTGTCAAAAAAATAATTTGTTCAAAGACTAATATAATTTCTTATCTTCTTAATCAAGACACTATAATCTGATTTCTCCATACGTCGTGAGGAGAGGTAGTCCCAAGTAATGAACATGAAGCTTTCCAAATGCAAAAACTCAAACCGTTGTTCAAGCTAAAGAGTTGTATCTTCCCACATTCCAGTATAATAAAGTGTTAATTTTTGGGGAAAATTGCCAAAATAACTCAAAATTTGATTTGAAATACAAAAGTAAATCTAAACTTGAATCAAATGCAAAAGTAATCTAATAGGTTATTGAAATTACAACTAGCCCCTTGTGAACAAACAAAAAAACCGAATTTTTTTTCCGTTTCTAACCCCCGCAAGTCTTCTATCCAGACGACTTATTGGTAAGTCATCTAGTATAGTTCTTCTTAAAAATAATTAAAAATTTTGTAAAAAATATTTTGATAAGTGAAAAATTGGAATCATGTAATTAACGTATATTTTAAGAGATATAAATTAAGATATAACAAAAGTTAATTGTTTTCAACATAGATGAGTGAAAGTAGTGAGTCATGATATTCTTTGGTTTTGGTTTTACCAACATATGTTGTAGTATTGTATGTGTTCTTAGGGTTAGATTTTGGAAAGCATAAAATATTTTTTTGAAAATTTTAAAATTGATCTAAGTGTGATTATTTCTGTGTATAGTAAATACTATTTAAGCATAATTTGATTTTATAACGTGGTTAGTTAGTTAATTTAGTCAATTTAGTTTAGGGATTAAATTTAGGGTCTCGGCCGATATATTTACGTTAGACGACTTACTAGTATGTCGTCTGATGCACGTTCAAACCGGACCAAACCTTTAATTTTACCATTTTACCAATGTACTTTTAAACCTAACCGCGTTTCTTTTTGGTTGTCTATTTTGGCAGATTTATAACCGTTGTGTCGAAGGCGACTATATCTTCTCCAAATTTTTAGGTCTGCTTTAAAAATATTCTACTAGAAGTCTTGGAAGACTTATAATTAACTACATGCTCGGTCTCCAGCTGGACATAAAGAAGAAGTATGAGCTGTGGAGTCTCGTTGATCTAGAACCTGTGAGGTTTTCACTGTTAGAGTTTGAAAACCTCATTGGTCTAAACTGCGAGTACATCGAGGACCTTGAGAGACCAACCAATATCCCTCAGGCCCGAGGTGGTGATTGTGGCGTGTACGCTCTAAGATACATTGAATGTCATGCTCTTGGGATGCCATTTAACCAAAAAGACTTTGCTAAGCCCAACGGGAATTCTATGAGGGATAAGATGGCGGTGGATATATTTAAAGAGCTTCCTAGCTAGCATGAGAAAGAAAACCAGGACCTTGATGAAAACCTTGGAATATATGATGTATAATAGATTATGATTTGTATTTGTAACCTGATGTGTGTACTTGAACTTGATTTGTATTTTTAATGTATGATAGATTAGGATTTTTTGTCATCTGGAACGTCTTCTGAAATGTTGGACGACTTAACAGAATATTGAAAGTTAAGTCGTCTTAAATGTTGGACGACTTAACACAAATTATTTAGGCGTTATTTTTATGCTATGAAAGTTAATTCTGTTATGAATTTATTTTTACTGGTAAAGTAGATTTGTTGTTTTATAAAAGATCTATAAGTGTTGGATTAAAATTATATTTGATTCAATTATTGTTTTTAAACAAATTCTTTAGACAACAAACAATGAAAACTAATTGAAATGTCCCAAAGACCTAAACACTAACGACTAGATTTAGCATTTAAGTAAACCCAGACTTTATTCTTGAATCTCTGGAACTTACTTGAAGTCTTACCAAAAAAACTAAGACCTACTTTAAGGTCTCTGGACAACTTACTTGAAGGTCTTCTGGAGGAATAAACTCTGGACGACTTACTTGAAGGTCTTCTGGAGGAATAAACTCTGGAGGAATAAACTCTGGACGACTTACTTGAAGGTCTTCTAGAAGACCTTCAAGTTAATCATCTAGTGTTTCCTTACATTGTGGTTTCGTATGACCAATTTCCTTGCACTTTGAGCATCTATAAATCCTGTGTTGTTTCCGGTGTTTGCGTTCTCTCATCCTGGATAGCTCTAACCAAGATTGACATCTTGGTTTCTTCTGTGATACTTAAAACCTCTGATAGAAGCTCCAAAAGAGAGAAATAGATACTTAAATCTATTGATAGAATCAAGTTCTATAGCCATGATAGAACCGGAATTTGCTAAGGAGATTTGCTCGAGATATGATGACAGACGCGAATACCCATCTTCTGCTGATCCTCTCACCAATGTTTGTGCGTATAACAGTGCTCTGTATGAAGTGGTGTAATCAAGCATCATGCCAAACATGTTCTTCATTGCATTCAGTGATATGTTGCGGATTCAACCTATCAATGATTCCAACACGATCAATGAAAAGCCTATCAACATACTTCGGAGTACAATGTCTTGTTGAGCGATTCGGTCTCCCACTGTGCATGTATGTGTTTCCAACATACTTTGTTTCCCTAAACGTGTTTGTTCCATTTTTCACACTCGCTCTGATCTTCCATCCACAACCACTAACCCGACAGTTGCCACAAATGTTGACTTGTATATTTTGAAGGAGAACTTACGCCTAACTGCTGTCAACCGCATCTGAAAAGCAGTGCATCCTTGCTAACAAAATTCTGGTTGACGTAGATACTATTACCATTTGATCTTTCTCCTTAAATAACATATGTCTTTTTGAATCTTCAAAACACATATCATCATCTTCTCCCAAATCATCATCCTTAACCATAAACACTGTAATTCTCACCATTCTCGTCCGCTTCAACAACAATAGAGATCTCAACATCCTCTCCCCATCATCCTCCTCCCCCATCATCCTCCTCTCCATCATGATTTTCATCTTCAACCAAATCGTCATCATCATCATTTTCTTCAAAACATTCATCACCTTCATCATCTTCTTCCCTTTCCTCTAAAACTGTTTCCACTTTGCTACGACTTGATACAAAAAGCCGTACTCCATGCGTTTTGGTTATCTCGAGAAAGTTTTGAACTTGTCTATCACTTGTAACATGAATAGGAGGGGTGTCTGGATCCTGCATCATTTTAGCTGGTAATAAGTATGTTATCTCCACAGATTTTGTGCTCATGTCCAGGTTATAATCTTCTTGAACCATTGCAACAAGTTCAGCATGTGTCGAACCTTCACTCAACAAAAATAGTCTCACTCCTTTGAAATTATCAATCACAAAATCCCAATAGCAATCTTTCAAAAACCATTCTCCATTCACTGCATGTAACTTATGCAACATCTGCAAAAATTCAAAATAAAACACATTAGTAAACATAGAGAAATTATTTATTTTGATTTCAAATTAAATAATTTCTAGTGATAATATCGTATTGTTTAAGTTAGTTTTGATTTTGAATTACATAATTTCTAATAATAATGATATTGTGATCTAAATATTAATATTTTGTATTTATCTAATATACTGGTTTTGATTCTGCAGAGCAAGATTAGCAAGGTATTATTTAATATACTGGTTAAGTAAATTTATTAAAATTTATGTAGGAATGTATCGATTGACTCTTCTGATGCTGTAGACCAAGAGGAACAATGAACTCTTAGGAGTTTTAGTCGATGTTTTATTAATGGTGTAGAACCATATAAAACCAAGAGGAAAGTAGGGATTGTACTTCCACATAGTAAGAACTCTAATATACCGATTTTGTAATGTTATGGTTTAGTATGATTTCAATAGTTTAGATGGTTTAGTAATAAGGCAAACGTATGTGTGGTTTTTTTGTTTTAGTAAAAAGAACAAAACGCCTGTGTTTAATTATAGTGGCATGAAGGTGTAATTATTGAGGAAAACTAAGGGGTATTTCTAATTTGTACTCATGTTTTAATAGTATAGATTTGTAAAAAAACCCTAATTTTCATACTTATTTGCAATCTAGAGATTTTGCAAAAGTAGTCGAGGACAGTTATATCTTTTTCCAAATATATATTTGTTCTTATTTCTCTTTAATATTAATCTCTATGATATTATTCGAGAAATCAGTTTCCTATATATCACTCTAAAGCTTACTTTTAAAATAATTAATTACAATGATAACATTAATTAATTAAGTCAATTATTAAGTTAGATTATTCAGTACAATGCTAACAGTAATGAATCAACTTATTATCAAAAAACTAATATCTTTCATATAAACATGTATACCATTTTCTAAATCACCTTGTTGTCAAAAAGGTAATATCTTTCATTTAATTACATATAGCATTGTATTTAAAACATGTAGTTTAATATAAACAAATTTTCTTTAAATATCAAAAGAAATTTAATATTAGAAGAAATACCTTTAATATAAATATGTATAGCAAACTTTATATTTAAAGCATGCAAGTTAACAAATACAAATTTCTGTTACAGAAATAAAAAATAATTTAAACTAAAAAGATAATATCTTTGATATAAAATATGGCAAGTTTCATATTTAAAACTTATAATTTAAGAAATAAAATTATTTCATATATATCAAAAGGGAGTCTACTATCAATAAATATATATATATATATATATATAAATTTCTGTTATATTTAAAATTTGTGGTTTAATTGAAACAAATTTAATTTAAAATTCATTAAAATTACATTTTTTTTCTAAATCACAATGGTTAAATCAGTTTTTAGTAACATTAAAATATTTAATATCTCATTAATAAAATAAATACATCAAATTAGTCAGAAATATCTTGTTTTAGGATACTAATACATTTTTTTTGACTGAAATACTAATACATTTTGGTTTTTCTTATTAAGAATTTGCTTACGTTACTTTGAATACTTTTCTTTTAATTTAAAAAGTCTCAATCCTAATACTATATGGATTTCCATATCTCTATATATATAGACAATTAATTTTTTAAGTTTGAACAATCAAAATATATATATTTCAATATCTAAGATCCCACATTATTCATAAAAATCATGTATTTTCTCTATAAAAACCACACCCATCCTTTTTGTTAAAGAAATTCATTAATATTTGAACATGTAGAAGATCAAAGTTAATGTTATAAAGTGATTAATTGACTATGTAACTGAAGAAAATTTCAAAAAGTTTAGTTGATTACGCATGTTATCGAGACAACCGTTATAACCTGTAATAGGGTCAATTAAAAAGTCTTAATACCTATAAAGTTTGTTACTCCATCATAAACAAGATTTATATTTTTTGGAATGTGCTCGTACAATTTCTACTTAGTGTTGCCTTCATATATGAATCATTTATATAATAAAACACAAGTCATTCAACCACTCAAATTCTGACACATAAGATATGTTTTAAAAATTAATTAATGTTAATATAAAAAGCAGACTTTCGATTCCAATTTTTCTAAATTTTTTTGTAAACTTCCTAATAACCAACTTCTTAGAACAATAACAACACGATCAAAAGTAATGATCATAAATGACAATTTAAACATACGGACTAAGAAAGAAGAAGCAAACATATAAACAAAGAAAGAGGGACGGGTATGTTTATAAAGAAGTTATCTAAAACACTAAGAAAAACCTTGTTTATAAAGAAGTTATCTAAGTAATTGTTTATACAGAAGTTATCTAAAACACTAAGTAATTTTAATTAAATTTTATGTATATATGCTTAAAAAAATATTTGAGTGTTATAGATTAACAGCTTTGATTAAAATGATACATTTTCACTTCAATTGAAAACTTTTAAATGTAATGTTATATTTTAAATGATGCAGTTTTCGACTAGTCTTAAACAATATTTATATTCAGTTTTTATAATTGAATTAGTTTATAAATTTTATAAGTGATTTGTGTGTTTTCAAATATTCACAAACCCTAATAATAAACCAAAATAAATAAAATATAAAATAACTAAAATAATCATACAAACGATAAGAAATTAACTAAACTAAATTAAATAAATTAGATTTTTTTTAAAATTATTATAGCAATGTTAATTATTATTATTTTTTAAAAATCAAGTTTTCTAAAACATCACAACTAAATATCTCATAAAGAAAACATTAAATAATGTAATATAAAATATAAAACTACGTGTATCATTCACCTAATAATAAATAATTCACAATAGATCGCAGCATACCTCAAATTTGTAATCGACAACAATATCATGGAGCAGCTGTCAAAAAGTACGATTAAAATCTTTCACTCAAACTTATCACACAATTTAAATTAACTTCTAATGACAAAATAGATTTAAAGAGAAGAGTAAAACTCTATAAATTAATAATGTTGGGATTATGATATTTTATTAATTTACAGAGTCCTTAATCTACAAAAATATTAGATATTTCGTTTTAAGATATATGTTTTTCTAAAATAATAAGTATATTTTATTTTGGTGTATAAAATATTTTTTATTTAATTTGAAATTTTATATTAGTTTTATTATAGTTTTTTGTGTATATAAAATATGTTTCATAGAATTTAAATTTGGTTTTAGATATAATTTTACTAAATCTCATCAAAATATATTAAATGTTAAGAAAGTAAAGAAAATTCTATAGTGAATACAAATCAAAAATATAAGATTTAATTCGTACTTGTATATAATGTGTATACATATAAATTATTGATATATAGTTTAAATGAAATAGTATATTTACATAGGATTTTTAAAAAATATTATTTTATTGTTTTATTGATTTTGTCATATTTGAACCAATTCAAATTGGGACCGAAGAAAATTATTAATTTATGATATTAATTAATTTATAGAATACTCCCTCCGTTTCATATTATAAGTTGTTTTAGCAAAAAATGTTTGTTTCATAATATAAGAAGTTTTCAGATTTCAATGTACTTTTTACATTTATTGGATATTGTGTAACCAATTAAATAATGTTAGTTTTTTTATAATTGGTTGAATTTATTAATTTAATGTCATTTTTAAAAAATTAATAACTTTTTTAATATTCTTGCTTTTATCTAAAACTACTTACGATACGAAACGGTGAGAGTATTAATTTATAGAGTTTTTACTGTGTATGGATTGGGTTATCGGTAGAATTGTCGTTGTCTGGAAGTTTGTTTGAGTTGCCTCCTTCACTTCACGGCAGGTCGGTGGATCTTTGGTGCAGAGCTCCATGTGATAGTTTCATCGCTATGGTGGCTCGTTGACTACTGGTGTGTGCTCTCGGTTTGAGAACGATTGGGAATATGTCGGGTGGTTGCCTGTTAGTCATCGGAGTGGTGGCTTGTTCTTACGTTAAGAAGCGTATTGGTGTCAGTGGATCTACAAGTTGGGATGGCGGTTCCCACTTGGTGGTTTCTCGTCGGTCCGGTTTAGTCTTCTCGCCGCCGTGGCCATGAGGTTGCATGAGATTCATCAGACCTCTTATGCGGCTAGAGCAGCGAGCATAACGAGGAGGTTAGGGTTCAGAGTTGGTCTCTCATCTTGGGCCAGCGCTTCTGGCCGCATGACAATTTTGTGGGCGGTGATAGCTGATGGGAATTGCTGACGGATCCACCATTGGTCTTGGACACGTCAGTGAGGTGAAGTCCCGATCTCCAGATTTTGATGTTGCTTGTGTTCAATACAGCCGGGAACTTGCTCCCCTGTCTTTTCACCCATGGCTGATTCTTCTCTCTTCTTGTTCATTGCTTGTATTTTCTGTGTTGATTTGAATCTGTAACCTAGGGTTTTCGTTTTCATGATTCCGGCGATATATTCCTAGGGCCGGTTCAGTAGAAACATGGACCCTTGGGCAAAAAATATATTATAAGTCCTTTCAATAATTTTTTTTTTTAAAACCAAATGTTGTTCGTAAACTAAATATTTTAAATTATTCTAACATATCTATTCTATTTATCTTTATTAATAAGAGAACTGAATATTTTATATTGCCATATTTTAGTATAATCTAACTTAAATTTTCTTACATAGGTTAATGAAAATGAAAAAAAAAATTGTTGACAAAAAAAAGAAAAAAATAATTGATGTGGATTCGGGGAGGTCCACTAAGCTTATTTCCTCTTCTTCCGATATCTATGTTGAGGATAATTAATTTGTGATAGTAATATTAAAAAAGTTCTCTCACCTTTGAGATGTTTGGCACTCTATCTTTCTTTAACAAACCCAAATGTCCAATCAGTCCAATATAAAAGAGGTGAGCTACTGAGCTCTAACAAACCCTAGTGTCCAATCAGCTGTCCAAACTAAACATGAACAATTTGGCTCATCCCTAACTAAACCTGAAATATATCAGAAAAGTTGAATTTCCAATGAAAGCGAATAAAAAAGACAATGGTCATTTGCTTTTCATGCTGGTCCCAGCTTTTGCACCCTTCCGTAGTCACACTAGTCTTCTCCTTTTCTTTTCTTTTTCGCCATTTCTATGAATTTTTATTTATTGATTATTATCATGTCTTCAAACTCTCACTTTTTTCTTATTGGGCTGGTCATCAATTGTTTCAACAGAAAATGATGATTTTTTTTTAAATTGTAAATACAGTAAAACTTTATAATTTAACAAAGTTTGTACTATGAGATTTTATTAATTTATAGAGCTATTAATTTATAAAAAAATCTTTATTTAGATGTTTCATTTTAGATATTTTTTTTAAAAAACAAGAAATATATTTGATTTTAATATATGTATAATAATTTTTTTTAATTTGACATTTATATTAGTTTATTATATCATTTGTTGTATATAAAATATGTTTCCTAGAATTTAAATCTGATTTTAGATATAATTTTACTAAATCTCATCAAAATATATTAAGTGTTAAGAAAATATAAAGATAATTCTATGGTGAATATAAAATAAAATACTTAATGATAAATTCATATTTATATAAAAGATGTATACATATAGATTATTAATTTATAATATTAGTGAAACCATATATTTATATTGAGTTTTCTAAAAAAATATTATCTTATTATTTTATTAATTTATGTCATATTTTGAACCAACTTAATTTAGAATCGGTGAAAATATTAATTTATGGTATTATTAATTAATAGAATATTAATTTATAGAGTTTTAATAGTAAATGTATATGTTTTTTTGTTTCTTCTTTTTGAAAAAAATGTATATGTTTTCTTGTGCAGTTATTTTTATCTATTTGACAAAAATTTATATGTTTTCTTGTGCAGTTATTTTTATCTATTTGACAAAAATGTATATGTTTTCTTGTGCAGTTATTTTTATCTATTTGACAAAAATGTATATGTTTTCTTGTGCAGTTATTTTTATCTATAAGTGAACATAAATGTCATGTTAAATTTACTAATCAGCCCTACATACGACACAGAAAAAGGGAATCAATCCCAGTTTTGATTGAAGTATTCCACGAATAAAGCAGAAAAAGGAACGTTCTCATAGATCCTTCTTTGTCATCAATGTTCTCACATACGCATATATTTTTATTTAATTGATGATTTACATTGATTTAGTGGTCTTTTTTTTTCTTGTGGAAGGCCGACATACAATATATTCTCGCTAATACAAATATTCTTCAACCACATACTACATCTTGCGTATAGACGACCGTAACTCGGTTGTATAATTTGTAACACTACATGATTCAATATTATTGTTTTGTTGCAATCATTTTTGAGGAATATTATACATACATGTGATATCTTTTTTTTTTCTTCGACGAAATTGTAACACCCCGCTCCCCCGGGTCCGATCCGGGGTTAAGAGCATGAAGTTATGGACACGGGTCTACTCATTTTAGACCACCTAACGTGTCTCGTTACCGGTCCCAGGAGTCATCGGACGCATATCCTTTGCTCAAATACCAACCCAATCATATCCACATACTACTACTTATAGTCCTGCGCATAGGGTATGAGTAATTGGGTTACTCAGTGAAGTGGTTCTAGACTAGCCTCTCCGCATGAACTCTACACTACTTAATGCGAAACGAGAGCTGGCTAGCCACTACAATCAATCATTCAAATGCATCATTCCTTATCACACAACATCATTTCCATACTTTTCTATCAACCTAGCGATCATACAATACAATGAGCTCAGTCACTGCCACAACATAGATTCGACTCGACTCGATTCACACATCAACTTGACTTGACACCAGACGTAAGGACCTATGGCCGTGCAAAGACGTCCCCCACTTGTCGGCGGTTCCTGGGTGGTCTTACATGAACCAATGCCCCCAGCTTCCTAAATGGTCACCCGAGTCACAACACGTTGGCCCCTTTCGACACTTTCTGTCCCCTCGGTCCTAGTAACCATAATTATGCCACGACTCGGCATTGACTCGATCTTAAAGGCGCCTATCGATCCCGTTCGCTCACGGTCACCGTCCGTTCACGGCCCTTCGATCCCGTCCGTTCACGGTCACCGTCCGTTCACGGCCCTTTCTTATTTCTATCCCGCCATCGCGCGGTCACCGAATTTACACGGCCTTTCACCCTAGTTAGACTCTAGACGCCACCCGTTATCGGTGTCTCAAACAGGACTACAAGCATGTTCATTGACTCGTTCTCATTTCACATTCCTTATTTTTATCCCGCCGTTGAGCGGTCACCGAATTTACATGGCCTTTCACCACATATCTTATTTCTATCCCGCCGTTGAGCGGTCACCGAATTTACACGGCCTTTCATTAACATTTCTCATTTCATTTCTCATTAACACTTCTCATTTCATTTCTCATTAACATTTCTCATTTCATTTCTCATTAACATTTCTCATTTCATTTCTCATTAACATTTCTCATTCTCATTCTCATTAAATCTAACTTGGCCTTAACAAGTACATTAGACGCCACCCATTCTTGGTGTCACACACATACTTCACTTTACATCTATCCAATCATACACACATACATGATACCAATTGTAGCCATGTACCACTTTCATTCATCACATCACTATTAACCTAGGCGTGCATTTCTTTCTAGCATCCTAGCTTTCATCATTATTCATCATCAATCATCACATAACAAACATTCACACAAGTATCATTCATCATCAATCATCCCCATCAACACAAGGCAGTTCATTAAGCCCTTTAAATAGTGTGAAGGTTCTTATGCAACATGATTCATTCATCTAACAACTTAACTCCCATTATGATCTATTAACTTAACTTTCAAACGGGACTATCCAAACTCTAGTTCCAACATCAACCAATATAAAGGACATGAGAGAAACTGGGTTTGAATCACCTCACCTTAGAGTAGATCTGAGATCTAGAGTTTTGGATCTGGAAACGAGAATAGATCTGAGAGTATCTGAACAACGAGCAATCACCACCACCACGCGTCCTCCGTGTCCACCACCACTCGCGACGGCTTCTCCGCGTGGAGAGAGAAAGACGACGGTGAGGAGAGAGAAAGGGAGAAGACTCACGGCAATGAGAGAGAGAAGAGGGAGAGCGGCGCAGAGAGAGAGAAGAGAGAGGAGAGAGAGTTCGCGGAGAGAGAGAGGAGGGAGACTCAACGGCTAGGGTTTTCGTCCCTGGGATTTCTCTGCAGAGCCCCGCTTCAGTTTGTGAATGGGAGAAAAGAGAGAAGGAGGCTCTCTATTTATAAGAAAAAGAAGGGAACCCTAGGTCTAAATCCCTAATGGGCCGTAGAGAGGGCTTTTCTTTTAAAAACTTTTTGGGCTTGGGTTTTGGGATGTTACAGAAATACTATTCTAATATTCAAACTCTGGATAATCAAACTGAAATAGAACAACCAATGAAATTAAGAGATCTATGAAAAGATCTAGCAGTCTCCGCTAATGAATATGAAATCTGGTTTTGCGTTCTCGGAACATGGGTGATCTTGAAGTTAGGAAAGTAAATCTTCAGTGTCTTTATCTTCTCCAATTCTGTTGCAAATTGTGGCCAAACATAGGGTTCATTGATCATTTCAATCAAATCCTTGCAGTTCGTACCAAAGTTCTGGCATGTTGAATGCTTAAGCATATTCTCCATTGCCCAAACTAGTGCTTCCAGCTCAGAATGTAGTGCATATTCTCTTCGATTGCAATTTCGCGTACCCATAAGCTCAACCTTTCCCAACCTATCCATCCAGACCCATCCACATCCACTAAATTGTGTTGTAGGTGTCCATGATACATATATCATGCATATATTCCTCAAGCATAAGACTTGAGGTTCTTCAACGCTATGTTCCTGACTGGGCTGATAGATCGTTTTCATTTGCTTTGAACCATGCTTGACACTTACTTTCAGCGTAGCGAACTAGTTCCAAAGGATCTATGTCTATTCCCCTAAAGAGTTTATCATTTTTGGCCTTTCAGATATACCAGATTATCTACGGATAAGGATCCATGTCTAATTCTGGTTCCACAATGTTGTTCTTCCTCCAGAAAAGGTAATCCATATTAAAAAATATGCTCGGTAGAGGGAAAATTTCTTAACTTGTCGGTGTTGCTGATAAATACGAAGCTTGGAGAGCTGGTGGGGACTCAAAAATTGCATGAGTGACAGATTCTTCAGGCTCTCCACATCGTGGGCAGTAATTATCACATCTCATGTCACGCCTTATCAAGTTCTTTGTAACCTCCACATGATCAGTTATCAGTTGCCATATAAGATGACATATCTTTTTAGGCGCTCTTATCTTCCAAGAAAAGGCTTGAAGCTTTGTTATACTAGGTTTCATTATCTCCTTTTCATTTTTAACCTTCAGAAAATTTCGAGTTACCCAATAATATGATTTAACTGTATACTATCCATTTTTTGTATAGGTCCAGCAGAAAGTGACTCGACGATGTGTCGCACTTATGGTCATGCTTCTTATGTGAGGTATATCTGTAGGGTCAACATAATTCTCTAGTATCCCCATATTCCAATCATTCAATTCTTGATTAATCAGATCACTTACTCTCATGTTCGGGTACAAGGCAGGGGCCACAAGTCTGGCAGGCTTAGCTGGTGAAGTAGGGATCCAAGGATCTTCCCACACTTTGACCTCATATCCTGACCTCATATCCTGAGTGTATCTTGTGTCTGATTCCCAATAAAAGTAATTTCCGCGCTGCTGAAATAATGTTCCACACATATGATGGACTGCTTACAAAGATATTTCTCAAAGGCAAACTCATTCTGTAATATCTTCCCTTTAGAACCTAGCCACCAACGAGTCAGGGTACTGCACTAACCTCCATAGTTTTTTTGCCAATAGAGCAAGATTAAACTCATGGATCATACGAAAACCAATCCCACCCTCCTCTCGTGGTAAACATACCTTTTTCCACTTTGCCCAGTGAATTCCTCTATTTGGGGGGGGGGTCGAACTCCACCAAAATTGTGCAATGGCACTTGCAAGGTTTTCACATATTTCCATCGGTAGCAGGAAACTAGACATTACATATGTCGGAAGGGCTAGCACTGTAGATTTAATCAAGACTTCATTCCACCTTTTGATAGCAATCTGCCCGCCCATCCATTAACTCTACGCATTAAGTTTTCCTTCAGGAAAGCAAAGAGTTTACATTTGGATTCATTAATGTCTTTTGGATCCCTAAGTATGTCCCCATTTCTCCTTTATTTTGGATACCAAGAGTATTTTTGATCTGCTGCCTGTCATTTGCATCAATCTTCTTACCAAATAGTATAGACGATTTAGCAAAATTGATGCGTTGTCCATATTCTTATTCATACTTTCTGACCACTTTCATCACTTCTTCACATTCACAGGGCTCTGTCTTGCAGAAGAAAAGGCTATCATCAGCAAAGAAAAGGTGAGATATTGAGGGACATGCGCGGGTAGCCCGCATCCCTATTATCTTCCCTTGGTTCTCTGCACGATTAAGAAGGCTAAGGAGCGCTTCCGTGCATAGAATAAAGATAAAAGGAGACAAAGGATCTCCTTGACGTAGGCAACTTCCTGGAGTAATATTCTCTCTAGGTTGCCCATTCATAAGCACTTTATATTTCACTGATGTAACACTCCTCATTATCCAGGTAATCTAGATTTCAGAAAATCCCATCTTTCACATAACTGCTTCAATGACCGACCATTCCATTCTATCATACGCCTTACTCATGTCTGTTTTTATGGCCATTCTTTTGTTCCTTCCACTTGGCTTAGTTCGTAGGGCATGAAACATTTCATGTGCAATCATAATGTTGTCTGTAATTTGTCTTCCAACAACAAAGGCTGATTGGATTTCTGAGATCCTATTTGGTAGAACCTTCTTTAATCTTTGGCATAAGACCTTAGAGATAATCTTGTAACTGAAGTTACACAGACTTATGGGCCGAAACTGGGACATTTCATTAAGCTTAGTTGTCTTCAGGATAAGGCATATATTTGTATCATTCAGGCCACTAGTCATTGTTCCTTCCAAAAGGAATTTATTAACCATAAGGGTTAAATCTTCCTTTACAATTTTCTAGAATTTCTTATAAAAGAGAGCTGTCATCCCATCTGGTCCAAGAGCCTTTTCCGGATACATAGCAAAAAGTGCTAGTTTAACTTCTCATTCTGTGACCGGAGCCGACAGGTCATTGTTTAATGACTTAGTAATCGTAGTATTTTCCTCAAAGAGCGCCTCCGCTAAGTCTTCTGGTTAGAGGATTCAAAGAGTTGTCTAAAATAACTAGTAGCAACGACTACCAATCCTTCCTCGTCCTCAACAACATTTTCATTTACATCTACCAGTTGTGTGATTTTATTCCTAGCTCTCCTTTGTTTTGTCTGTGCATGAAAGAATTTTGTGTTACTATCTCCTTCTCTTAGGGAAAAAAATTCGACATTTTTGCTTCCAGAACATCTCTTATGCCTTAAGAGCATCTGAATGTTCCTTTAATGCTTCTGTTATTTCCTCCGTTGTTGTATCATCATTTGAGTACATGTTTTCCACCTTCTATTTAAACTCCTCCACTGATCTTCCTGAGTTCAAATTATGTTGCTTTCTCTACTGACTCAAGGCTTTACGGCAACTCGAAATATGGTCCATTATACTCGCATCATGAGGTAATTCTACAGATTTCCACCCCTTCAGAATAACTTGTCTTAGTTCCTCATTATCTAGCCATCCCTTATCAAATTTAAAAAAATTCGATTTCCTTATTGTCTTTGTGAGAATGTCTGCTAGGATCGGACGATGGTTTGATCCCCATAATCTCATATACTGAACAGTGGAGTGGGGAAACTTTTCATGCCAATCCTCATTTCCAACAGCTCTGTCTAGTCGGCACCTAACAATTATTCTTCCAGCTCTCTTCCCAACCCATGATAGCATGTCTCCAGTGAAAGGAAAGTCCAACATCCCGCAATCACTTAACATTTGCTTAAACGGTAGGAAGGAACTGTAAGATCCCTGACTACCACCCACTTTTTCCGGATGTCCTATTATTTATTAAAATCTCTTATCATGAACCATGGTTGAGAAACGCGTAAGACGTTCCAAAACTTGGTCTTGTCGTTCTAAGACAGGATCCCCATAAATAAACGTCATAAATACTTTTATTCCATCAATGTCTGCCTCAATGTTAAATGTTATGTTATTTGAAAATAAAACATTAACTTGAAATTCATCCATAAAAAAATAAAGCTAAACTTCCGCTAAAACCAAGTGGCTCAATGGTAAACAAATGATCAAATCCTAAGTCGGCCTGATTTTTTTGCAACAACGCCGTTTATTCTTCGTCTCTGATAGGAACACAAATCTTGGGCGATGCTTATGACACATCTCTGTAAGGTGTCGAACTGTGAGGTCGTTCTCAATCCCTCGACAATTTCAACTGAGTGCCTTCATGGATGATGATGGGAGGTGTTCTTGGACCCCTCTAAACCATTATGTCTGCGAGAGTTGCCTTTGGAAGCCTTGTATGCACCCGTACTGTGGGTCCCAAAGCGTTCCTTTTCTCTAGAGGATGGAATATGTCTTCTTGAAGCTTCCCGATGAGAAAAATCCTTCTTCCTCTGGTAAGAATCCAAAGGTACTTCATTCTTTCTCTTTGACTTGGATGAAGATGATCTCTCTGCATTCCTAGCCTCCACCAAATTCTCTTGCTTCTTCTTCATTCTTCTTCCCACTTTCCAGTTCCAGTAGCTCTTCCCCAAGTAAATCCTCATCCATATCCTCATAGTCCATTAGCGCACCCATTCGCTCATCATTTTTACAATTTGACTCATTAAAATCCATGTCCTTTAAGGCCCCAATCATTTGGGCATCAGAAAGTAGAGCTTTCTCCATTGGAGGGAAAGTCAAAGAGTGAGTTTCTACTTTATCTTTTTTTTCGTAACATTTGCATCTCGATGAATAGCAAGTGTGATGGAGTGACAATCGGACTAGTCAGCCTCGTCCTCTCCATTTGACTCTCCAATACATTATTATGTTTGGTGAGACAGTCCAACACTTTAGGGATAGGAGATTGCGATCTTTGAACATAAGACTCATGAGATGCTGTTGTAGTATCCAATATCCTTCCCCTCTTTTCCATATCTCTCTACTTTGGTTGTTGATTCCTTGAATATGGGTCATATCGAGATCCATGGAGAGAGAAGTTTGTGTTTGGATTGTTGCCCCTCTTGCCCAACTTTTCAGTATGCTTGTCAGTGTAAGGATCCCATCGACCATCTCAACCTTTGTTACTCGTCCTAGCCCTCCCGTAGTAGAACGATGGGTTGTAGCCTTTCTGTAGACTCATTGAGCCCTCTTTGTGAACTCATTTTGTTTCTGATCTCGCAGCAAAGACTGTCGAGATGAATCTGGAACCGGTATTTGCACACGAGAGAACACTACTGACCTACTTCCTTGATTCCCTATCCCAAGATCTTTCGTAGGACAATATGATTCTTCATGAGTTATCATCCCACAAGAGGAACAATGTGATGTAACAGCATCCTCACTACCACCAATGTAATCATATTTTCGATAGGTTTTCTTTTAGGATAAGGTTTTGGAACTTTTCCTTTTCAAGTTTAGATTAGTTTTCCTTTTTCTATAAGGATAAGGTTTTGGAACTTTTCCTTTTCTAATTTTCCAAGTTTTAGATAGATCATGACTTTTATTTCACTATATAAAGAGCTAGAGCTCTCATCATGTAACACATTTTTGATTAATAGAAAGCCTTTGCTTTAAACCTTGTTTAGATTTATTTAAATTCATCAAAGCAAGAAGTTGTCTTAAGAAGCTATCGAAAGAAACTCTTGGTTGATCCAAGAACAGTTCTCTTGAACCTCAATCTTTCCTTGATTGACCGTTCCCCCAATTGTATGCTGCGCCAGGTTGGTATCAGAGCTTTGCTACCCTTAGATTCCAGCTAACCTCCTACAATGGTTCGCAAAACTCGTTCACAACAACCAGTTGATGACGATATCCCAGCTACTCAACAATCCATCAACAATCTCCAACAATAAATCGCAGACCTCTCCGCGGCCGTTGCCGCACTCACAACAAAACGCACGAACCCTAGCCATCACCGAGCCAACCAGCTCTCCAACTTCGACGACTCTGATAATGACTCCAACCCCTTCAATCCACTCCGCCACAACCGCCAATGTCTCAACAACTCCGACTTGGATTCAGACGAGGACAAGCAATTCATCATGGAAATCTAGTTTCAAACTCGATTTCCCGGAGTTTCATGGCATCCTCGTGGCCTAAGAACTTCTAGATTGGTTTGTAACCGTGGAAAAAATCCTAGAATTCAAGCAAATTCCAGCCGACCAATGTGTCCCCCTTATAGCAATCCATTTTCGCGACCGAGCAGCAGCTTGGTGGTCACAAAGCAAGACTACTAGGGCACGACTTGGAAAAACAAAAATCTCAACATGGGATAAGTGGAAGCGAGAGGTGAAGAGGAACTTCTTGCCATATAACTACGATCAACTAATGTTCCAAAAATTTCAAAATTTGAGGCAAGGAACACGATCTGTCGATGATTATGCCACATAGTTTTTTAAGATGATCAATCGAGTGGAACTTCAGGATTCGAAACAGAAACTTGTCATGAGATTCGTGGGAGGTCTACGCCAAAAAATTCAATTCACTTTGAACTTATTTCGACCTCAATCCATCTTCGAAGCTCATCAACAAGCCTTTACCATTGAGGCACAAACTCGTACAAAATCTCAAGCTTGGGGAACATATCGACAACCTCGCCCTACCAGAACGGATCCATCAGCTACTCCCACCGACACCACAAAGACAGAAACAGCCATTGTACCCATCGACCCACAAAAACAGCCACGACCAGGAGGCGTTCGTTTTTTCTCTTGTGGTGAGGTCACCGTCAGTCGCCCTGTCCAAATAGAGCTCGTCGTGGTCTACTCCTTGATGAACAGATTGTTGACAACGATGTTCCTATCTACGACGAGGATGATCAGTGTGATACAGAAGAACTTATTGCTGATTTCGGGCCTCTATTGATGCTTCGATGTTCATGCCTTGCTCCACATGGTCCTACAGCCAAGCCACAACGAAATAAACTTTTCCATTCCAAGTGTACTATCCATGGCAAAGTTTGCAATTTCATCATTGATTCAGGAAGTTCCGAAAATGTAATTTCGGCTGATGCAGTTAAAAAGCTTTCCTTACCTGAAGAAACCCATCCATCACCTTACAAGCTAGCATGGCTATAACAACACAATAACTTCCCTGTCACCGAATGAACAATGGTGTCCTTTTCTATTAGTGATGCTTATCATGATAAAACTATTGTGATATAGTCCCAATGGACGCTTGCCATTTACTCTTAGGACGACCTTGGGAGTCCGATCGACGTGTCATTCACGATGGTTTCCTTAACACTTACAACTTTCGGTTTAATAATCGAATTTTGTACTCAAACCATCCCCACCACCCTCTTTCACCTCCCCACCCGCACCAGCAAGTCCACCAGTGACATCATCTGCACATGTGCTCCTCCGTGTCATTCACAGATTTCATCGATGTCTTCCCCGATGAGTTTCCCTCCGGATAACCTCCATTGCATGACATACAACATCGTATTAACCTAGTCCCTGACGCCTCTTTTCCTAATCGGTCCCACTATCGTATGAGTATGTTTGAACATGAAGAACTTCGTCGACAAGTAGAGGAACTTCTAGAGAAGGGCTTCCTGCGTGAGAGTTTGAGTCCTTGTGCAGTTCCAGCACTACTTATTCCTAAGAAAGATGGAACATGGCGGATGTGTGTAGATAGTCGAGCTATTAACAAGATAACAGTTCGGTATCGCTTCTCCATCCCACGCCTTGATGACTTACTCGACCAAATTGGATCTGTGTCAATTTTTTTCCAAATTGGACTTGCGAAGTGGTTATCATCAAATACACATCCATCCATGAGACAAATGGAAGACAACTTTCAAGACTCGTGAAGGCCTGTTTGAATGGACTGTCATGCCATTCGGGTTGTCTAACGCCTCTAGTACATTCATGTGTGTCATGAATCAAGCATTACGGCCTTTTATTGGAAAATTCATGGTGGTTTATTTTGATAACATTCCCATCTTTAGTTCCTCACTAACGGTTATCTAGTAGTTCCTGAAGGAATTTTTGAGATCCGATTATGGCAATCTCCTAGTGGGGATTTATCATGAATTATCAGGAATTTTATTTAGTTTTAACGAATTGATTTGATGATGGTCACTTTGGACCGGTTTGACTGATCATGGTCGAGATCTATATGATCGAGGCCGGTTCTGCCAATTCTGATTAGGGTATTCTCTTAGTAGGGAATTATCATGAATTTTCATGAATTTTAATTAGTTTTTGGGAACTTATTTGAGTATGTCAGATTTGGGCCAGAGATGGGTTCTTAGGATCTGAACCATGATTTTCTAGATCACTTGCTAAGTTATCGGTTTATATATTGATCTGTTGTGATTGTGTGGTGTCGGGATCTGTTCAGGATCGTGGTAAAGCCAAGGAACCATGAGGACTCAAGCCAAGAATATATGTGTGATGTGTTTGGGTAGAATAGATATGATGAACTTATGATAACCTAGTGTGCAAACTAATTACTCTGTATGGATCAAATTTACATATCTATAAAATATCGATTTGCCCTTATATAAAATGAATACTAATGTTTGAATGTAT